>JAAXCT010002536.1:0-68390 GCA_012490785.1 Eragrostis nindensis | reverse complement strand
CCTAATACTCTAATTATCTCTACTAGGATACTATGATCTCAAAGAGTCCTTATGAAACTGTAGGTGTCCATTACATATTATACACCCTTGTGCTTGAGAGGCTTTTCCTGCTATGATTCAACCTTTCCTGTGATTTTTTTTTTCTTTGTATTTGGACTCAGCCCAAATTATATCATTACAATTAAACATGCAAAACTTATTTAGCTGAATTTGAATCAATTATCTATATATGCCCTTTTGCAGAATAACAAGATCTAGCAGGCACAGGCATCCACATTCTTTGTCCAGAATATTAGATAAATAAGATTGTGCATGTACTTCTGGCTTGCCGTGGTCATCTTGTTAAGATGGAAAAATGTTCTGAATGTAAGATTGAGAATAGCTGTACGAAGTTTGAATGTGTGTACGACTGCTTTCAGTGCCTATTTCCACCTGTTCCTATTGGCATTGTAATCTCCCAGTGTCATCCTTGCAATGAAGGATCCAAATATTTGGCAAACTTTGTCATACCGAGTTACTTACCAGTTTCCAGTTGTCTTTCTATCGCACCTGCACTTCCTGTATTTTGACCTCCGGTCATAACTTTTCCCCGTTGTTATATCTCTTCAGCAACTGATAGGTGATTACACAGCTGAAGTATGAAGTGAGCGTAGATGTGAAATACTCGGGAAGCAAACATGGACGTGGCTATGGATCGTCATATGCAGAAGCAATTGTTCATTTGTTCTAGGCCTATTTGAAGCACGGAGTTTTGTTCCATTTATTTCTCTTGGAGTTTTACTGCTCCTGCAAAATTCTCGGCACTCCAAACGGTCCTTGTATCTCTGTAGACTCCTTGGCAATGATCAACAAAAATGTAAGGTGTTACATTCAGCCATGTCATTCTATCATGTTCAATTACTTCTGCCGCGAAGCATTGTTCTGTTGCATCTGACTCTGGGATTTGTTTTTGAATATGTCCTGTTCACTCGCTTCTGGTTGAAAAGCATGCTCCAACCAATAGTATTTTTCAGGCAGTTGTGTTATAACTACTCCGGCTCTATTCTATCGTATGAGCATCAGCTTTTTCACAACTCCACATCTGGCATCAAATGGGCCACGCATTATCCTTAATCAGACAACTACACTATTCTTCATCTGATGTAAAGCAGTTATTCAAACTAATATTGTTTTCTAGCTCTGCTCAGGGGCTAACATACATAAAAATGCTATGCGCCTAAGCCACATAGTCTATAACAACTAGCCCTCTCTGTATGCTACACTGTCACCTTGCCAAACTGATAACTGATTTTTGGGAATCAACAACTGCTGACCCTCCCCCCTTTAAGTGGGAACAAGTTGGTTTCCTTCTATGATTGGGACCGGAGATACCGAAACAGGCGCCGCCGCCTCGCCCTCGTCGGCGCTGCCAGAAAACCTGGTGGAAAGTGGTTTAGAGAGGTGGCGTGAACCTGTTTGTGTGGACTGGGAGGAAACCAAGAAGAAAGATCAGGTTTCAGAAGGGCTGCATCTATCGCTGTCTAAGTGGCACCAACTTGCTATTTAGTACTTCTCATATTTAACTGTTGCCTTTAATTAAGAGTTGACAATTGGGTCAAGCACATAAGCATCAACCTGATTCAGCATCAGACCCTTATTTTCTTTCTTCAGGCAAAAGGTATTTCTACTTAGCTATTAATCCTTTTCTTTTTCAGTCGGCACTTATTTCTGCCCTTAGTAATAAGCTACAAAAAGGAATTCTCGAGGAAACAACCTCCAGCAGACAGTGTTAGCTTATACCATTCCTTCTACCTAACTCACTGCATATAATTGTGACATGGCAAAGAAAGAAAAATGTATAACTCACATAAAAGAGAGATACTCTCCACTGGATGTTAAATTTATTATGATTATTGCCATTGCTGATGTTCACTGCATGACATCACAGGGAGTACTATGGTTGAATAAGTGTTGTTGTTTTAAAAGTTTTCAACTTCATGAGCTTGGATCCAACCAATGGAATTGTTCAGTGGTTGGCCGCCTGCTGTACAGCCTCAAAGGACAGCAGCTAGGGGTGCTCCAACTTGTAGTTTTAAATAGATGGCCTTAGAATATCATCATTGTAGTCGATTGATTTTTGTCTTTTCCTAGTGTTTATCTTTCCTTAATGAGTCATGCAACTATTACCTAGTTCCAACAAACCTTAGTTTAATCCGGTAGTGTTCATACACAGAAGCAAACAAAGAACTGTTCCATGTAATTTGCTAAGTACTGGTAAGAGGCACGGCCATATGATATTATACCATTGTAAGGAAACAACTGCACCTAAACTGTTTCAAGATCGTCTATAAATTCTCCTTTTCTGCATAAGGATAAACTGATTTAGTTGGCATTCTGTGTGTCTGACTTCTGAAATTAACTAAAGACCCACTTGTAAGATTTTCTAGAGCTGGTGTTTCTGCCTGGTGGTTGGGTGGAGACAATGGTACTACCAAACAAAGAAGCACCAACCCAAAAGTCGCCTTTTGGACACATAGTTGATGCCTGCATTTGGAATTTGGGGTTTCTAAAAGGTGGAACTGTGATGGATATCCAACATCTTGGAGGATATGGATAATGGGGAGGATGCAATAGTACTTCACCAAATAAAAGTCTTGAGTCCAAAGAATTGTTCGGGGATGCATGAATCTAGCACTTCCATGAATTGAACTACGAAAATGGCAGCTAGACGAGAGGTAACATATTATGCAGATTAAAGATGATATATGCAAGACTTTCAGAGAAGTATGGTGGGCACAAATTTAGTTAATGCTGAGAGCAATTTCTCCCATGCATTAAAGGAAGAAAGCGAGATCAAATGTTTGTCATTGTGCATTAAGAAGTTGGAGGTTCTTTATCTAGGTTATATGGATAAGAAGCGTCATAATGGAATGGAGATTTTTGTGTGACCGTTTGCTATTGTTGACATGCAATAGATCCAAGGAAACTAAATGTTGGAGTGTCTGCTTGAATTTTTTCGTTCACATATTTTATTAGTGAAAATATTTGTTTTCTCGCCCATCTATCTGTTCGTGACTAACATCTTAGATTGGCATATAAATCTTTACCTAATTGAGGAAATAATAAAAGAATACCATTGGTATCTTGTTTAAGATACCAGAACATATTAAAATGATTTAAAAGGAAACCTAGGGCTTATGGGCATTAGCTTATGTAAGCGTCGTTTTCTGCCAGCCAGCTTCCACATCTCCACATTATCAATCACAACACCCATCCGGACTAACAAAGACTAAACATAGAGTAATGGCATAAAAAAATTGAGTATATTCCCATCATGGAAATTACCAGTGTTGTGTACGTTCCTAAGAAGAACATGTTTATTCACATCCTTTGCAATTGAACAGACTCGCGCAATGTTTTATTTGGCTGCAGGTCCACTGAAAAAGACACTTAACTATCTTGATTCTCGTGAGACAGTACATTTGTGCATTCCATGGCGCAAGATCGGCAACCTAATAATTACTGGAATTATGGAAACCTTGTTTTGCCTTTTCAATTGTCATAAAAAGGTAGAACAGTGATCGAAAGAGTGCGGTTACAATGTGCAAACAATATATCAATCTTCTTGAATTGTCCTACCGCAAACGCCACGATCCTGGCTTTTTTCCAGTTGGCACTCGTGATTCAATGAAATGGCCTCAAAACAGAAGTAGAACAAATTTCTCCATTTGAATTGCAAAACAAATTTAGCACCTCATCAATCTTTCTGTGTTCCACCACATTATTTGCCTCTATTTCCACATGGCAGTCGCAAGATAGAATTACAGACCTGACCTATATATTTACATTCAGACAGTGAAGAATAAAGTACCCAACCTGACCAATCCTTCAATGATGCACTCATCATTGTTTTCAACCGAGGGTACAAGAACCACCAACATTTCTGTGTTCAGCTATCTCAAAAGAAAAAAAGAGAGAAAAAAGAATCCAATCGGCCCAACTCAGCCAAAGTGCAAAAAATATGCTCACTTCACAAAACGAAAACAAACGCAAGAAATCTGAAGTTCTAGGCCTCTAAATTAATTAAGATGCGTACATTTCTCCAACCAAATCCATCCTTGGCGGGGCAAGAGGCTGCTGCAGGAAGTCGTGATCAGCAGCAGCCAGTCCTTGGAAGACGTCCAGCTCCTCCTCCAAGAAGCTCCAGAACCCTTCCGGATTGAGATCCATCCACGGGTCGTTACAGTCGAGGCCGTAGTCGGCGAAACCTCCTTCCTCCACCTTGACCTCGCACTTGATCTTCTGCTTCTTGATCGGCTCTTGTTGCACCAGGAAATCGTCCGTCTCCGCCGCCGGCGGCGGCGGCCTCTTCCTGACCGTCTCCTTCTTTTGCTCTACCGGCGGCGACGTGTCCACGGAGCTGTCACCGAGGTTAGGCTTCCCGGTGAGCCGCTGCACGAGGTCCCGGAAGTTGGCGACGTCGGTCTTGATGATCTCCGGCGCGATGATGTGGATGATCTTTATCTTGGGCCGCGTCGGCGGCGTCGCGCGCGAGTCCCTGCGCTGCGCCGGCATGGTTGATGTGCTCACGCCCTGGTGGTGCTCCGCCATTGATGATCGATGCTTTGAATATGAAGCAGGGGGGAAATCGAGGTTGAGCTAGAACTGCGAGAGCGTGTACTATGTGGAGAACAACGGAAAGCGAGGAAAAAGGGGCGTTGGGATCGAGATTGTCCAGGGATGAAGACGACGACGATGATGTTGTGGATTTGGGAGTATTGGAAACGAGGGGCTAGGTTCGTTTATATATGGTGGTGGAACGGAAGAGGCTGGGAAAGGGGTGACATCCAAATATCCAATAGGAGGACGAAAACCAACTTTCAAGTTTTGAAATTGGATGGAAAGGATGAGCATGAACGCAAGTGTGCCACCAAGGGCGCAAATTGGATGTACTGGTAGCTGCCCTTTAGTCTTTAGAGAAACGGCGGAGACTTTTAGAGGAACGAGGCATGTGATAAGTAGGGTCGTCGTCGTTGCTATAGGGGGCGCATATAGATAGATATTTTTTTTCTTTTATTATGAGTCAGTTGCTTGTGATAGAATACGTACGTGTCCAGAGAGAGTGGGATATGTGGTTGTACTTTTCTAGTACCGATTGGTCGTGGTGGCGCATAGTTTAAGAACATGTTGTGCGTTCTATAGTAGCTAGCATGTACTTATAGCAGCTGGTACCTAAGCTCTTGATTGCCATTTGGGCGTTGTGGTAGTGTTGTCCTAGCTAGGAGCTGGGCGAGCGATCGATTGACTTGCAACACATGGTGGCATATGCGGATACATGAAGAAGTGCATGCACATATCTAGCAGCTTGCATGTTCTATATTCCTGGTTTCATGGTGCCTAGATTTGTCAACAGGCCGTCGTTACTAGAATAGTAGTACAACACACACACACACAAAGTCCTTTCGATCTGGAGTACATTACCGGTGCAGTGCGCGCGCTGCTACATAGTACGGTAGTATCTCGTTTTCAAGCTAGGGATTGATAGAAGCCCAGGCGCAGTCGGCACTGCACGAGCACAGTACGTGCAAGCAGCTCTCGCAAAAAGGGCCCTGCCCAAAGTCAGTCAGGGGGGGGTTAACTTAGAGACTCCCAACAAGGAGCTCGATTTGTTCAGGCTTAATAATTGTGCGTAGTATATACATCATCATCAATCAATCTCCGTCGACCCGCAACTCTCGATAGTCACATCCGCGTCCCCGTCGCCGGACCGGTCGGTCGTTCCAATTTCCACAGCGCGTGCGGGGGAACGGCAGTGCTGGCGATCGAGCGGCGAATTTATCTTTCGATCGCTTCACTCTCCTGGTGAGACGTGGTGAATAATCCGACGCCGGCCGGAACAGCAACCTGCACTGACGTATGCTGCAGGCTCACGCGGTTGGGGGCCGGCGGCGTCACGCCCGCCCACTCACTCCGGTGACGCCGCGCGCGCAGCCACCACGACGCGACGTGGCCGGCAGTTGTCATGCATGGGCGGAGGCCATGTACGTATCACACTCTTCTGCGTGAGCTTGTGTCGTAGAATCTCTTCTTGCCCACGTAGCGCCTTCCGAGAGATCGAGAGGGAGATCCGGCGGACGACGCCGCTCACGTGCGTGACGTGTCACATATCTTCCGCTTTCCTTTCTGGCGCGTTAAGTAAGCGGCAGGTGCTCTGCTGTTTCTTCATGGATAGAAAGGAGAGGACCGATCGATATATGGCGCGCGCTCTCCGTTTTTCTCCACGCCGTGCGACGCAGGTGACAGCGAAGTACGAACGACCATCACTAGCTTCAATCGCCGAGATATGTATATTATCATAAGTTTATAACCGTAAACAAAACAACCGAATGGATACGTCCAACAGCAGGTCGATCGGTCGTCGACGACGGGACGATGCTTAACTTAGAGTGACCACCGGCGGCCGTTCCTGCCTGCAGCTGCTTCCTGAGAGCTCCATATGGGCGTTCCACGCAAGCTGCCCGGCCGGGGTTCCCTCCCACTTGCCGCCGCAAGTCAACATCCAGATCGAGAAAACGAAAACCTTCAATTCTCGATCGATATATCGGTATTTAATTTCGACATCAACTGGCAAAAAGATTAGTATCAAGTACTTACAGGTACAAAGCAAGCACCAAGCATCCCGTCGTACCTACTAAGGACGAACCGTATATATTACTAATTAGCTTGTCCTAATATATCTTATTTGCCATTGTTTAGGTTGCAGCTCGATCGTCCTTTTTTTTTTGCCCCCTCCGCTGCGTCGTGAGTCGTTTGGACATGGTTTGAGAAGCGGGAACAGGATGCTGCTAGACAGATATATTCTCTCACGAGAGGAACAAAAAATACAAGAGAAAAAGATCAAAGTCAACGGTGCTCTTACATCGTACCGAAGTAGATTTTTTTTTTCTTTTTTGGCGGGTAAGAATACAGAAGTAGATATAGTACGCTGCAAGGATTGGCCGTACGTGGTGGTGGACAGTTTAAGGAGAAACATACGTGCTGTGTCCCCTAGCTTTCTGCTGGTACTAGCTAGCATGTGCTTACTTAGCTGGTACGAATCTTAGTTTGACATTGGAAGTCTAGCTAGCTTCTAGTGTTGTTGTTTTGCGATCGATCGATTGACTTGCGGCACATATGCTGATACAAAAAGTGCATGTCGATCTTGCAGCTTGACTTGTTTTCTTGCATGGTTGTCAACGATTGACATTTTCATCTATCCAATTAAACAGTGCGGCAGGTACGCAGCTCTCTCAAAATTAAAGGCCCACGTCAATGTCGACCGCGCCTCTCGCTCTCGGTCGCGTCCCCGTTGCCGGATCAGTTGTGTTCCACGGCAGCGCAACGCGTCTCTTCGGCTCGCCTCTTCTCGATCGTCAGGTGGGGTGGGGCTTGGTGGTGAAGCCCGCGTCGCGTCCGTTGGCTCGATCGTGAGGAGGGGACGGCAGAAATAGAGCAGTACACCACGGCCGGCCGGCACCCGGCAGGGCGCCGCACGCGCGCGGCTGGTGTCACGCTCGCCCACTCACCCACCTCGATCGATCACAGGCCGTTAGCCCGTTACATATGCTGCCAACTCGATCCGGCGGAGCCAGCGCGACACGACGTGGCCGGCAGTTGCGACCATGGATGGGCGGCCCCATGCACAGCACACACGCTCTTCTAGCTCGCTCGTCGATCGATCGGAGAATTCCGATCGGATCGTTCGTTGTGCGTGGCATATATACCATCGAGCTGCAAGAGGACCGGCCACCGGCCACAACCATCGATGGCATTGGCATCAACTGTGCGTTACGTACGTGGCGTGTACTGAATCTTCACTCTTCTTAATTTTTTTTCCAAGCCGTGTTACCCAGGTGAAAGCGAAGCAGGAGCTATCGATCAGCTCCAGATGCGGGGGAGAAACCGATCTCGAGTATCTTTTTCTTTAATCATCATCTAAATAAATTTAATCGGGCATATGCATCTATCTCTGACGTTGCATAACATATCATCATCGTCGCTGCAATACCCTCCGTCATACTACATACTACTCACCTCTCCATGATCTCTTAATTAAACCATATATACCACATACCCAGAACAAATACGCGAAACAACAGGTCGACGGCGGCCTGTAGATACCTTCTTCACGCCATCCACGGGTAGGGTTCATGCATTCCGGCCATCACCGTTCCCAGCAAGCTGGGCTTTCCTATTGCCACACAGGTCAACATCCCGAAAACGAAACCCATGAATGAATCCGCGGTATTTTTTGTACCACATCAACTGGCCAAAAGCGCTTATCTTCATGACGATCGTAGTTTCAGGTACAACCAGGAAGCAGCCATTCGTACTGTGTACCAAACGTAGCATCAGTTAAGCATGCCTCCATTGTTTTTTACTACCTGTACCTTTTGACGTCGATACTGTCAGACCCCATTTCTGGAATTCACTGTGCTTACCGTACCAATCCCTGGATCAGTAGTTGATACGCACAACACAAAGATAATACCAAATCCATACTTCGATTATTATTACAATACCACAAATGTCTTGCAAAGACTACAAAATACAATACCAGTGGCCGGCAGGCCTGGCCACAAACTAACAACACAAGCGGAAAGCGAAGAGTCCAACTTCTACAGGCAACTTGGGCGACGAACGCAAACCCTACTCGTCGTCACCACCATCTTCATACTGAGCATCTTCTTCTGAATAATTAAAGCAAGGGTGAGTACATAATATACTCAGCAAATCCTAACACTACTCAAAGGGTTATAGATGCATATAAGGCTATAAGAAAAGTTAGGCTGTAGGGCTTATATTTTAGCGGAAAGCTTATTTCAATGCAGGGTTCATTTCAAAAGCATAAACCTTTTATAAAGAGATTGTTTGTCATGATTAAGTGGGTTGGCCCTGGGGGAGATATGTCAATCCCGCCAGTTCCCAGATTTTAGGCGAGCCTTCGGGCGCACGGCCGTACCGACTCTCATTTCCAAAACACGGGCAAACTACCGCCCACTCACACTTCAAGGATTAAGTAAGACTAATCTTTGTGAACTCAACCATAGCGCGTCTGTGACCGCGACACGGCTATCCGGATAGATTTAACTCTGCAGAGGTGTACATCTTTACCCACAGACTACGTCGCTCTTAGCAAGGGAGCAACATAGCGAAACCCACCTTCCCCGAGTGTCCCCACAATCCCACCCACGAGCCATTACTGACCCAGGGACTTATAAAGCGACTATAAGTAGTCAATGGCCCAATGGCCAAGTCGGACAACGACCCATAAAGATATCGCGTCTGCTCCTGGTTGCTCGCTGCACTACTGCCTCCTAGGTGGATCAAGTGGTAGACGCCAGAAAGTTAGGGTCAAGTCCTGCCCATAACAGGATCTGTTGGTTGCACGGGGTTCACTAGGTTGATTGTTACAAGAACCGGTCCTTAACCGGCCGAGGCGAGCATCTTCCACCTATCACTATTCACCGATCACCATCTCGCCCCTGCCTGAAAAGATCCCACTTCACCCCAACACACTAGTTGGTTATTAACCTCCCATTTTATTTACTCACACACACCAAGCACACATTTCACCCAAAATTCCTGATCATAGAGTAGCAACTAAATAGCTGCAGTAAATCCCTAAGCAATCTAATATCAAGGTAATAATCCAGCATTATTGTAGCATAATGAAGGAAACATCCTAGGTTTAACAAGGTAACAGACATCAATATCAAGGATGGCTATCCTACTAGGTTCATAACTAACACAACATTTCAAATAATAAAATAAGCATGCATCATATATAAGCATTTAAAACAGGCCATTCATAGGATGTGGTTATAAATCGTAGGATCAATATGATCAAGGGTAGTTAGGACTTGCCTTCAAACTCTTCCTCGTGCTCCTCCTCGTAATCCGGGTCCTCGGGCTCCTCCTCGAATTCCTCGTTAGCTATATTACGCAAATTATCGACGAATAAATAACTATCGCAAAATAAAATAAATGCGACCAAATAAGGTCCAAATAAATAACCAAATAAACTCAAATAGAATAGGAATTGATATGAATAGATAGGATTGAATTGAATAGGATGATCAGGGAAAAGAATCTATTAATAGAAGCTAGAAAGGTGGAATTATGATATAAAGAAAAGAAATTAGATTTCCTATAGATTCCTATTTATCTTGGGAAAGATTATATTTTTCTGATGTTGGGAAAAGGTGGCAAAATAATCTAGGGAATATAAGATATTTTTAGGAATTTTTCTGGAATTTTTCTACAAAGGGAAAGCGTCGAAATAAGATTCTGTGTGCACTAGCCGGGTGGATCTAGCAAAACAGATTAGTTTTCAGAGGCTGACTGGTGGGGCCGGGTTGCATAGTGCACCCCGGGTTACTATTCCGTGGACTAGGTGCATGGGCTCTGTGGACCGCTTGTGGATGTGAGGGTGGTTCACATGAACCGAGTGCATGGAAGGGAGAGAGAGGGGGATGCTGACTGGGATTATGTGGTGGGACCCGCGTGCTTGCGTGGCAGGCGGACCGGGGTCAAAAGGTCGCCACGTCGGCGCCACGTCGGACGACGGCGACGACCCGGGTTAGTGGAGCGGCGGCGCTGGGCTGGACACGGCGGCGGCTCGCCGGAGAGCTCGCCGCCGGCGGTTAGGAGGGACGAGAGGCGACGAGACCTTGCCGTGGCGACTGAGCGTGCGACGGCGGAGCTAGGAGGGGTACGTGTTGTCGACGACGAGCATCAGAGCAGTAGCTCGAGCTCGCCGGAGTTGGCCGCGGCGGCGGCGCGCGATAGGGTCTCGCAAGTGTGTGCGTTAGGACGTGCTTGTGCTGCCGGGGGAAGTGCGCGCGAGTGCGTGGAGTGCGTGCGCGTGCTCGGTTGGGCTAGCGCGGCCGTGTGCGTGGCCGGCGACGGGATCTCGCGGCGGCGGACGGCGGCGCTCGGCGCGCACTGGGTTAGGGTTTAGGAAACTCGGAGTTTGAGCTCGGGATAGGTTGATTAGGGCAGTAGGAGGGAGTAGAAGCAGAGGGAGGGAGGAGAGCTCACCGGAACAGGGGAAATGGCACGGCGGCGGGAGATGGAGACGAAAGGGGATCGACGTCGATTGAGTGGCTGTGGTGCTCGATTCGTGGAATGCTGGTGAATGGAAGCTGCGCAGGAGGGGTGCGGCCTATTTATAGGCGGAAGAGAGGCGGTTCGCGCGGAAATATCGCCGGCGGCGATATTTTTCCCGGCGCCGTTCTTATCCGCGGCGCATTGACGGCGTAGCTTGGCGCAGGGGCCGAGGAGCGGTCAAAATTGCGGCGCGGTATGGGCACGGCGAATTCGTACGCCCAAGTGGCGAGAGGTGCGGTGAATCGGCGGCGGAGAGAGAGAGAGAGGCTCGCCGGCGGAGATATTTGCGACGGCGTGGTGCGTGGCAACTCCCGATTGGGTCGAATTGCGGCGCGGCGAGGTCGGCAGCTTGGTCGCGACGTCAGGCGGCGCTTCTGGACGACGCTGGCGAGCTCGCCGTTGCGCTGTGAGAGCGGGAAATCCGGCGCTCCCATGCCGGCTTTGAATGGAGCGGCGCCGCCCCGTACGCCGATGGGATGGGTCAAGACGGGGATGACGTCGCGGCGGAGCGACTACAGCAACGCAAGGACATGAGCTGGAAAGGGAGAGGGAGAGCAAAGAGAGCGGAGAGGGAGCGGTGGCGCCGCGCTGGCGTGCTCGAGAAGACGCGCGGCGAGCTGGAGAAGACGACAGCGCGGTTGGGTCGGACCGGGCCGCGCGGGCTTTGCTGGGCCGGGAAGGAAGGAAAGAGGGAAGGCGGCCTGCTCGGGGAAAGAAAGAGAAAGAGAGAAAGAGCTGGGCTGGGCCGTCGAAAGAAAAGAGAGAAAGGAGAGCCCGGGAAAAGAAATGTTCAAACATTTCCTTGATTTCGAATTGAGTAAATTTGAATGAATTCAAATTTGGGAGAGAAAGTTAAACACCAAATGATATCCAGATAAAAGGTAAAACAAAACAAGCATTTGAGCACGAACTTTTATTTTAGAAATTCTCAATTTCTATTTATTGGACTACTTTAATGAGATTTTATTTTTGTAAAATCATGGAATTACCTATAAATCTAAAAAGTTCAATTTCTGAGTGAATTTTATTGCATTTAAATTTTTGGGCTGTTACAGACCTACCCCACTTAAAGGGAATCTCGTCCTCGAGATTCGGAAGCTTCTTCGAACAGGTAGGGAAACTCCTTCTTCAAGTCGTCTTCACGTTCCCACGTAGCTTCTGCCTCGGTGTGGTTACTCCATTGGACTCCGCAGAATTTTACAGCATTTCTCCTCGTTTGGCGAGTCACGACATCCAATATCTTTACTGGTAGCTCTTGATAGCGTAGGTCTGGCTGAAGGTCCATAGCTTCCAGCGGTACTTGCTCTTCCGGCACCCTCAAACATTTCTTCAATTGCGAGACATGGAAAACATTATGCACATCGGACATTTCTTCTGGAAGTTCAAGACGGTAAGCTACTGCTCCCACTCTATTGAGTACCTTGAAAGGTCCAACATATCGCGGAGCTAGCTTTCCTTGAATCTGAAACCTTCGGGTACCTCGTATCGGGGACACTTTAAGGTACACATAATCTCCCACTTCAAAGGCGAGTTCCCGTCGTCGGGTATCAGCATAACTCTTCTGTCTGCTTTGTGCTGCTTTGAGATTCTCACGGATGATGGCAACTTTCTCTTCGGCATCCCTGATGATCGCTGGTCCAAACAAGGATCGCTCTCCAACCTCTGACCACATCAAAGGTGTTCTGCATTTTCTTCCATATAGTGCCTCGAACGGTGCCATCTGCACACTTGCTTGGTAACTATTGTTATAAGAGAATTCTGCAAACGACAAACTTTTCTCCCAGTCTTTTCCATACGTCAGAACGCATGCTCTCAACATGTCTTCGAGTATTTGATTTACACGCTCTGTCTGTCCATCAGTCTGTGGGTGGTAAGCTGAACTGAAATCAAGCTTTGTTTGCAACAGGGCATGCAAACTTTTCCAGAACCGAGAAGTAAACTGGGGACCACGGTCTGACACTATTCTGCTTGGAACTCCATGTAACTTTAATATGTGATCCACATATAACTGTGCATACTTTTCACCACCAAACACTTTCCTCACAGGGACGAAGCGAGCTACTTTTGTAAGTCTGTCTACTATTACCCATATTGAATCATTTCCTTTCCGGGATCGGGGCAAACCCACAATAAAATCCATTCCAATTTCATCAAACTTCCATACTGGGATGGGTAGAGGCTGTAGTAACCCGGCGGGTCTACTGTGTTCCGCCTTGATCCTTCTACATGTGTCGCAACGAGCAACGTATTCGGCTATATCTCTTTTCATTCCAACCCACCAGTACTTCTGTTTCAAATCCTGATACATCTTAGTGGCTCCAGGGTGAATAGAATATGCAGAGTTATGTGCTTCATTCATGATGAGCTGTCTTAAGTCGTTATCTCTGGTCTTAGGCACATAAATCCGATCTTCAAACCAGAGAATTCCACTGGGATCCATCCTAAATCCAGGGCTTTTGTTTTCACCAATCTTTTCTTTTATCTCCTGAATCTCCTCGTCTTTTCCTTGAGCTCTTCTGATCTGATTTTCTAAGGTTGGCTTGACACACAAAGTGTTGACACATCCCTGACTTACGACTTGCAGGTTCAATTGGTTCATTGCATCAATCAAAGCCTGGTTTGTAGTGACTACCTTCAGATTGTTACAATAAGCCTTACGACTTAATGCATCAGCAACCACATTTGCCTTTCCGGGGTGATACTGCAGCTCAATGTCATAATCCTTTATTAATTCCAACCATCTTCTTTGCCTTAAATTCAGCTCTGTCTGAGTGAAGATATACTTTAAGCTCTTGTGATCGGTGTAAAGATGACACTTATTTCCAATTAAATAATGTCTCCATATTTTCAAGGCATGTACCACAGCTGCTAATTCCAAATCATGGGTAGGGTAATTATTCTCATGAACCTTCAATTGCCTCGAAGCATAAGCAACAACCTTGTCATTCTGCATCAGTACACATCCAAGTCCTTGTCGGGATGCATCACAATATACCACAAAGTCCTTGTGTATATCAGGCAAGGTAAGCACTGGGGCCGTTGTTAACTTTTCTTTTAACTCTTGGAAACTCTTCTCACATGCTGGAGTCCATTCAAACCTCTTATCTTTCTTTGTTAACTCCGTCATTGGTTTTGCAATCTTGGAGAAACCTTCAATGAATCTTCTGTAGTACCCTGCTAATCCAAGGAAACTTCTGACTTCTGAGGCATTCTTTGGTTGTTTCCAATTCTTCACTACTTCCACCTTTGCAGGGTCTACTGCTACTCTATTTTTATTTATGATATGTCCCAAAAATGCGACTTCTTGTAACCAGAATTCACACTTGCTGAATTTTGCATAGAGCTCATGGTCTCTTAGTCTTTCCAATACAATCCTTAGATGTTCCTCATGTTCTTCGGCACTTTTAGAGTAGATAAGTATGTCATCAATAAAGACTACGACAAACTTATCCAACTCTTCCATGAAGATCTTATTCATCAGATTCATGAAGTATGCTGGGGCATTGGTTAAACCAAATGGCATCACGATGAACTCGTATTGACCATACCGAGTTACAAATGCTGTCTTCAGAACATCACTAACCCTGATCTTCAGCTGATAGTAACCTGACCTCAAGTCAATCTTAGAGAAGAACTTGGCTCCCTTCAACTGATCAAACAAATCATCGATCCTGGGTAGTGGATACTTATTCTTGATGGTTACCTCATTCAGGGAACGGTAGTCTATGCACATCCTGATACTTCCGTCCTTCTTCTTTACGAACAAAACAGGTGCTCTCCACGGTGATGAGCTAGGTCGAATGAAACCTTTTTCTTGTAATTCTCTTATTTGTTCCTTTAGCTCAGCTAACTCATTTGCTGCCATCCGATAAGGTCTCTTTGCAATTGGAGTTGCTCCGGGGATTAAGTCAATGATGAATTCAACATCCCTGTCTGGTGGCATTCCAGGTAATTCCTCAGGAAAGACATCAGGATATTCACAAACCACTGGCACTTCTTCTAAGGGTTTAGCCTCCATGCTGCACACCATTGGTTCTGAAGTTATCAGGTTGGGCTGACATTCTATGGTGATTCCCTTATGATTTGTTGCAGTAATTTTACGATCAGCACAAGATATATTCCCTTTATGCTTCGCTAACCAGTCCATTCCAAGGATAACATCTATTCCACTTGATCTAAGGACTACTAAGTTTGCCAGAAACTCTACCCCACTTAAAAGGATTTTAACCCGGGGACATTCTAGTTGACACTTGATCATTGCCCCAGGGGATTTTGTCATCAGGGGAATTTTAAGTAAAACAGTTGGTAGTCCATGCTCAACAACAAACTTCGAAGAAATGAATGAATGCGAAGCTCCAGAATCAAAGAGAACTGTTGCAAGTACGGAGTTGACAAGGAACTTACCAAGTACGACGTCTGGCGCGTCCTCGGCATCCACAGCATCAATGTGGTTGACCCGTCCTTGTCCGAAAGATTGAGTCCTCTTCTGCTGACCAGAAGCCTGGGGTCCACCACGTCCAACTCCAGATACTGCGGTTCGGGCTCCCGAATTGTTTGACACTGCAGGTGGCTGTCTGTTGTTGTTGTAGGGGCAATTAGCAATCATATGGCCTGGGTCCCTGCAGTTGAAGCATGCCCTGCCTTTGACAGATGCCTGAGAGACCTGAGTACTACCCCTCTGCTGAGTATTCGAACTTTGCCCACGATACATCTGGTTGGATTGCTGCTGACTTGCTGCAGGAGTGCGATACTGCATGGTTTGCTGGTTCCTCTGCTTTGGCTGGTATCCAAACTTAGGCCTCTGCAATCTTTCCTGTTGCTTGCTTTTCTGTGCCTGGAACTTACGCTTCCTCTCATTATCAAGGTAGGAGCGGGAATCCTCAAGTAGTAGAGTCTTATTCATGATTGTGTTGAAATCTGGGTAGATATGAGTCACCAGCTGGGTCCTCAAACTGCCATTGAGACCTTTCCTGAAGCGATCCTGCTTCTTCTTGTCAGTATTCACTTCCTCTGGGGCGTAGCGAGCTAGCTTCATAAACTTCTTGATGTACTGGTTCACTGTCATTGGTCCTTGCCTCAGGGAGCGGAATTCATCTGCTTTCATTTCTAAGATTCCTTCTGGAATGTGGTAGTCGCGAAAGGCTTGTTGGAATTCATCCCAAGTGAGTGTGTCTGGTTCTACCGCTGCCTCACGGTAGTTGTCCCACCATTCTCCTGCTGCTCCTACAAGCTGATGCGATGCTAACATCACTTTATCATGAGCGTCGATAGTGACCAAGTTGAGCTTCTTGTTGATGTTGCGGAGCCAGTCATCAGCTGCTAGCGGATCATCATCAGTGCTGTCGAAGGTAGGTGGCCTTAGCCTCATGAACTCGGTCATCCTGGACTGAGGTGGAGGTCCATGGTTCTGCTGATTCATCCCTTGGGCGATAGCTTGCAGGAGTTGAGTCTGATTTGCCATCACTTCTGCAAGAGTAAGGGGTGGCGGCGGTGGCGGTCCCTGATTCCTGGTTTGGTTATTCCCTGCGATGTTGTGCTGATTCACTTCCTCCTCACGATCTCCGTCATTCTCATCGTGACGGCTCCCTTCATGTTCCTCACGATTGCCCCGCTCATTCCTCCTGTCATTCCTTCGGGGGGATGGATTACGGCGGTTTGCCTTCTTCCCTCCTCTGGCGGCGGTCCTGCCCCTTTCTGCTTGTTCATTACGGTGGTCATCCTCAGCAGCCTTTGCATCACGCTCGCGACGAGCTTCAATGCGAGCAGACTTCTTCTTAGACGGCATCCTGTTTCCATAAGTGAGGGTAAGATAGAAATTGAGGCAGGTACTAAGCTTTTAGTTCTATTTTTCAAGTAGTTTATTTGATTAGGTTGTTCTTGCATCACCCAAGCACTCAACCAAAGAACCAAGAAACTTGCAAATACACACAAGCACTCTAGATTACAAGCATAGATAACTTTTATTCATTAGATAAGGTGTATTATACAAGGCGTACTACAAACGGGTCATACAAACTATTAGGATACAGCCCACTACTAGGATGCTACTGAGACACTACTAGCTTCTAGGATCACTGCTGCTAGCTATTGGTACAAAACTCCAAGATACTACCACACTGCTCGAAACTACTCAACCACTGATCCCACGATCCCTGCGCCACTGCTCGTAGAGGTTGAAGTCATCATCATTAATTATGAACGGGTTGTGGAAGGTAAACCCGCTGTCAGGCTCAGCAGCTGCTGGGGCATCTTCAACACTTGGAGCGGCGTCCTCAACCATCGGTGCAGTGGAATCTGCCTGGTCACCCTCCTGAGGTGGCTCCTCTGGGTCCTCTTCTGGATCTTCCTCTGTTTCCGCAACTTCGGAGATATCCATACCTCCATCCTGGTCATCAGATCCATCTGAGTCGTCAGAGCCGTGTGAGTCATCATCATCACTCTCATCATCATCCTCAGATCTGTTCCCATTTGTAGGTCCCTGACGAGAGATTGTTCTTCGAGTAGCATCATCCAGAACAGGTGCTGTAGGGGGTAGCTGGCGCTCACCACTGGTGGAGGTAACGAAGTTCCGCTTTCTTGCAGTCTGCCTGGTGCGTGCGCCTCGACAGATCCCCACTTGGTGCAGGGCCTCCAATTCCTGAGCGTGGCGCTGAGCACTCTCTGTCATAGTCTTCAGGGCTTGGTTGGCGCGCTCCTCAGCTTCTATAGCTTGGTTCTGAGCAATGTCCAGCTGCCTCTCCAAGTCCTTGATCTTCTCTTCTGCCCTCATAGCATGCCTATAAGCCTTGCCCCACTCATGGGCGTGGTCTTCATATAAGTTGTCCAAAGCCAACAAGTATCGAGCGGTGGCAGCCAAGGTAGGATCATCAACTGTCTGGGTGGGGCCCTCAAGCGTAGCCACACGATGCTTCCAAACTTCATTATCCACATCCTTCACAGGGAAGTACTTGAAAGGAGTAGTCCCGCTGAAGCCGATGTTCTTCTGGCAAAGCTCCAGTAAAACTCCTCGGGCAGCCATCTGCAGAGTATCCTCAAACCTGGCGCCTGTGACCTGACCAGTCCATGGCTGTATGTCGGAGTGGGGAGGGACTCCATCAACATGTACACACATCTTGCAGACCGGTGCCCCCTGGTTCACGGTTTTCTGCCAATGATAATCTGGGGCTCGAGTGTAACCCATCTTCTTCATGGTGTCAGCCAGGAGTGCAGGAAAACCACTGTCTTCATTAGCATAAGACCAAGTCCAAGGACCTTCTTCCATCTGCCAAACAAATTTGGAGATGTTAGAACAGAACTAGGAGGAAATTTTTATAATCCTTTTTGTAATAGACTTAGAGGGAAGGAGAGATAAGATAGGGAAGAATATTCATAAAATAGTTTTTATGTCAAGATAAGAAACTCTCAGCGGTGGTTTTTCCTAGGGTTGCGTCCTACGGCCAAGTACGGCTCTGATACCACTCTGTCAGACCCCATTTCTGGAATCCACTGTGCTTACCGTACCAATCCCTGGATCAGTAGTTGATACGCACAACACAAAGATAATACCAAATCCATACTTCGATTATTATTACAATACCACAAATGTCTTGCAAAGACTACAAAATACAATACCAGTGGCCGGCAGGCCTGGCCACAAACTAACAACACAAGCGGAAAGCGAAGAGTCCAACTTCTACAGGCAACTTGGGCGACGAACGCAAACCCTACTCGTCGTCACCACCATCTTCATACTGAGCATCTTCTTCTGAATAATTAAAGCAAGGGTGAGTACATAAGGTACTCAGCAAATCCTAACACTACTCAAAGGGTTATAGATGCATATAAGGCTATAAGAAAAGTTAGGCTGTAGGGCTTATATTTTAGCGGAAAGCTTATTTCAATGCAGGGTTCATTTCAAAAGCATAAACCTTTTATAAAGAGATTGTTTGTCATGATTAAGTGGGTTGGCCCTGGGGGAGATATGTCAATCCCGCCAGTTCCCAGATTTTAGGCGAGCCTTCGGGCGCACGGCCGTACCGACTCTCATTTCCAAAACACGGGCAAACTACCGCCCACTCACACTTCAAGGATTAAGTAAGACTAATCTTTGTGAACTCAACCATAGCGCGTCTGTGACCGCGACACGGCTATCCGGATAGATTTAACTCTGCAGAGGTGTACATCTTTACCCACAGACTACATCGCTCTTAGCAAGGGAGCAACATAGCGAAACCCACCTTCCCCGAGTGTCCCCACAATCCCACCCACGAGCCATTACTGACCCAGGGACTTATAAAGCGACTATAAGTAGTCAATGGCCCAATGGCCAAGTCGGACAACGACCCATAAAGATATCGCGTCTGCTCCTGGTTGCTCGCTGCACTACTGCCTCCTAGGTGGATCAAGTGGTAGACGCCAGAAAGTTAGGGTCAAGTCCTGCCCATAACAGGATCTGTTGGTTGCACGGGGTTCACTAGGTTGATTGTTACAAGAACCGGTCCTTAACCGGCCGAGGCGAGCATCTTCCACCTATCACTATTCACCGATCACCATCTCGCCCCTGCCTGAAAAGATCCCACTTCACCCCAACACACTAGTTGGTTATTAACCTCCCATTTTATTTACTCACACACACCAAGCACACATTTCACCCAAAATTCCTGATTATAGAGTAGCAACTAAATAGCTGCAGTAAATCCCTAAGCAATCTAATATCAAGGTGATAATCCAGCATTATTGTAGCATAATGAAGGAAACATCCTAGGTTTAACAAGGTAACAGACATCAATATCAAGGATGGCTATCCTACTAGGTTCATAACTAACACAACATTTCAAATAATAAAATAAGCATGCATCATATATAAGCATTTAAAACAGGCCATTCTTAGGATGTGGTTATAAATCGTAGGATCAATATGATCAAGGGTAGTTAGGACTTGCCTTCAAACTCTTCCTCGTGCTCCTCCTCGTAATCCGGGTCCTCGGGCTCCTCCTCGAATTCCTCGTTAGCTATATTACGCAAATTATCGACGAATAAATAACTATCGCAAAATAAAATAAATGCGACCAAATAAGGTCCAAATAAATAACCAAATAAACTCAAATAGAATAGGAATTGATATGAATAGATAGGATTGAATTGAATAGGATGATCAGGGAAAAGAATCTATTAATAGAAGCTAGAAGGGTGGAATTATGATATAAAGAAAAGAAATTAGATTTCCTATAGATTCCTATTTATCTTGGGAAAGATTATATTTTTCTGATGTTGGGAAAAGGTGGCAAAATAATCTAGGGAATATAAGATATTTTTAGGAATTTTTCTGGAATTTTTCTACAAAGGGAAAGCGTCGAAATAAGATTCTGTGTGCACTAGCCGGGTGGATCTAGCAAAACAGATTAGTTTTCAGAGGCTGACTGGTGGGGCCGGGTTGCATAGTGCACCCCGGGTTACTATTCCGTAGACTAGGTGCATGGGCTCTGTGGACCGCTTGTGGATGTGAGGGTGGTTCACATGAACCGAGTGCATGGAAGGGAGAGAGAGGGGGATGCTGACTGGGATTATGTGGTGGGACCCGCGTGCTTGCGTGGCAGGCGGACCGGGGTCAAAAGGTCGCCACGTCGGCGCCACGTCGGCGCCACGTCGGACGACGGCGACGACCCGGGTCAGTGGAGCGGCGGCGCTGGGCTGGACACGGCGGCGGCTCGCCGGAGAGCTCGCCGCCGGCGGTTAGGAGGGACGAGAGGCGACGAGACCTTGCCGTGGCGACTGAGCGTGCGACGGCGGAGCTAGGAGGGGTACGTGTTGTCGACGACGAGCATCAGAGCAGTAGCTCGAGCTCGCCGGAGTTGGCCGCGGCGGCGGCGCGCGATAGGGTCTCGCAAGTGTGTGCGGACGTGCTTGTGCTGCCGGGGGAAGTGCGCGCGAGTGCGTGGAGTGCGTGCGCGTGCTCGGTTGGGCTAGCGCGGCCGTGTGCGTGGCCGGCGACGGGATCTCGCGGCAGCGGACGGCGGCGCTCGGCGCGCACTGGGTTAGGGTTTAGGAAACTCGGAGTTTGAGCTCGGGATAGGTTGATTAGGGCAGTAGGAGGGAGTAGAAGCAGAGGGAGGGAGGAGAGCTCACCGGAACAGGGGAAATGGCACGGCGGCGGGAGATGGAGACGAAAGGGGATCGACGTCGATTGAGTGGCTGTGGTGCTCGATTCGTGGAATGCTGGTGAATGGAAGCTGCGCAGGAGGGGTGCGGCCTATTTATAGGCGGAAGAGAGGCGGTTCGCGCGGAAATATCGCCGGCGGCGATATTTTTCCCGGCGCCGTTCTTATCCGCGGCGCATTGACGGCGTAGCTTGGCGCAGGGGCCGAGGAGCGGTCAAAATTGCGGCGCGGTATGGGCACGGCGAATTCGTACGCCCAAGTGGCGAGAGGTGCGGTGAATCGGCGGAGAGAGAGAGAGAGAGGCTCGCCGGCGGAGATATTTGCGACGGCGTGGTGCGTGGCAACTCCCGATTGGGTCGAATTGCGGCGCGGCGAGGTCGGCGGCTTGGTCGCGACGTCAGGCGGTGCTTCTGGACGACGCTGGCGAGCTCGCCGTTGCGCTGTGAGAGCGGGAAATCCGGCGCTCCCATGCCGGCTTTGAATGGAGCGGCGCCGCCCCGTACGCCGATGGGATGGGTCAAGACGGGGATGACGTCGCGGCGGAGCGACTACAGCAACGCAAGGACATGAGCTGGAAAGGGAGAGGGAGAGCAAAGAGAGCGGAGAGGGAGCGGTGGCGCCGCGCTGGCGTGCTCGAGAAGACGCGCGGCGAGCTGGAGAAGACGACAGCGCGGTTGGGTCGGACCGGGCCGCGCGGGCTTTGCTGGGCCGGGAAGGAAGGAAAGAGGGAAGGCGGCCTGCTCGAGAAAAGAAAGAGAAAGAGAGAAAGAGCTGGGCTGGGCCGTCGAAAGAAAAGAGAGAAAGGAGAGCCCGGGAAAAGAAATGTTCAAACATTTCCTTGATTTCGAATTGAGTAAATTTGAATGGAATTCAAATTTGGGAGAGAAAGTTAAACACCAAATGATATCCAGATAAAAGGTAAAACAAAACAAGCATTTGAGCACGAACTTTTATTTTAGAAATTCTCAATTTCTATTTATTGGACTACTTTAATGAGATTTTATTTTTGTAAAATCATGGAATTACCTATAAATCTAAAAAGTTCAATTTCTGAGTGAATTTTATTGCATTTAAATTTTTGGGCTGTTACAGATACCATATCGGTTCGCGCCTAGTGAAGAAGGAAAACCGCGCGAAGCACGCACGCTGAAGTTGACTTTTTTAGGAAGGCGATCGACAATTCGACATGCGCAGGTTGTATATATGTCGTCGGCACTTTGTTGGAGCTTCCAAGATCTTTCTTTATCGCGCGCGCCACTTAGCTCCCCTCTCATTATCTTGGCCATTGTTTACCGTAACCTTCCGCCCGCTCGTCCTTATTTTGGCCCCCTCGTGGCGTCGTGAGTTGTTGGACATGTTTCTGTAGCTTGGAACTTGGAAGTGGGAACAGGATGCTGCGAGACGGATGCTCTCGCTGTCTCGCAGGGGAAAAAAAAAGAGGAAAGGCAAAAGTCAACAGTACACATCGTACCAAAGGTGGCTTGGCTGGCTATAGTCGTCGGATTAAAAAGGATACTGCTATTTTGATTATTTGATTTTCTAAATCCATCCTTGCTTTGCGAATTTTGAAAGGTATCGGACGTAAAAATGGGTCAAAAACAAGATTTTTTTTTTTTTGGTTGAGAAAAATCAAAAACAAGATAGAAGAGAGAAAACACACACACAAATGTTAGGCTGGAGCAAAGCCGATGGCCCAGATTCATATACTGGGCCATTTGGACTTAATTATATAGGCTGGCAAGCCCAACTCGCTATTTTTCAGGCTTAACTGTTCTCCTCCTAAGGCCGAAGGACCAATACAACCAGGCCCCTTACTGTTCTCCTACTAAGGCTGAAGGACCAAAACAACCAGGTCCATCTGCAGAGCTCGTTCGATCGTGAGTGCTATTTTGGTTTAGTTGGTCGGTGCTATATATGCTCCAGGCAGCGTGCGTGCTCACAGGATGCTTCGAGTGATGCCATTAGTTATCTTCCAGTGTGTGTCAGGCTGTTGGCACGAAAAAACTCGGAATCTGCGCAACCAAAGCAGTCAGCGGTCAAGCAGGTGCAAGTTGGCCCGTGGCTCTCACGCAGAGAGTTCATCAAGATGCGCATCTGACGCGGTGCTGTACGGGACGTAACTTACATATAACCAAATGGACTAGTGGACAATATGGAAAACTATAATATGTTGGCAGTCACTGGTCGGTCGTCGGTACTTCGAGCTTCCCCGGAACATCGCCGTACTCATGGACGACGACGACGTAACTGGCGTCGACGCGCATTTGGGCACCGGGAGCCTGCTATTTTTTAGACAAAAGAGTCCAACTTAGCACAGCTATTTAGTTATCGCATTCGGTTTGTGGGACACTCGATGAAAGAAAGGGGGGGCCATCAAGAATCGTAATAGAACCAAGCCCGGCCGATGAAGGCATATAAATTTGAGAGGCATTGGGGATTTGGGGTACCCATACCATAAGCCTCGCTAGCCAAAATTAAGAAGCATATTACTGTCATTGATGGCCATGTATCCTACTACTCCATTGCTCTCCTTCGTCCTCCTTGCTCTTTTCCTCCCAGCAGCTGCGGTTGCCCGGACCACGAGCAGCCTTACCGCCGGTGACACCCTAACGCCACCCAACTACATCACCAGCCCCTCCGGCGACTTTGCCTTTGGCTTCCGCAGCCTGAACTCCAACGCGTCCAACAACTCCTACCTCCTAGCAATATGGTTTCGCTTCCACGGCACGGTCGTGTGGTTAGCCACTGACACGGACTCCGGCTCCGCTGTTCTTGCCACACCACACTCCGTTCTGAGCTTCGCCGCATCTGGCCAGCTCTCCCTAGACAACACCTTGTGGAACCCTTACACTGATCAAATCCAAAACTATGGCTCTCTTCTGGTGCTGCGAGACAGCGGCAACCTCCAATTCCTTGGTGCCGATGGTACCACCGTTGTTTGGGAAAGCTTCAACACCCCACTGATACTCTGCTCCCGGGGCAGTTGATGCGCCCTGGAACATATCTCCGGTCTAGGGGAACGGACATGGACGTCTCCCTGCCGGGTCGTTTCAGTTTAAGCGTGCAGAAAGATGGGAACATCGTCATGTACATGACGGACCAGCCAGGCTCCGGCCCTGCCAACGCCTACTGGAGCACTGGTACCTGTTGTGTCGACAACGGGAACACAACCCTCTTCTTCGACGCCGAGCATGCTGGGCACCTCTACTACGTTCTCACGGACGGCAGTAAGCGTAACCTGACAACTCCTCAGCTTCTGCATTCCACCACTAGGTTCCACCAGCATGCCAGGCTCGACCCTGACGGTATTTTCCGTGCCTACATCACCCCCAAGAACACCACCAGCAACGACGACGTCGCATGGGCCGTCGCGGACATGTTTCCACGAGATGGCTGCAAAACAATGAGCAACAGCTTACATGGTATGTGCGGACCCAGCTCATACTGCGTGTACCGTGCTGATAACAAGCGGCTTGACTGCGAGTGTCCAAGCGGCTACGTCTTCTTTTTTTTTCTCGAACACGCAGGAGAACTGCGCGTCATTATATTAAGGAGAAGTAAATCGGTACAATGCCATGCTCTGGCCGAGGTTAGTTTTGTAGTTACATGCGCGCCTTTTACAAAAATATGCAACCATTTTGCTACTCGCTTTTGTTTACATGACCTGCCTGAGCTTCTTGGCACCGGCCATCATCCACATGGTAGTTTCTTGTTGGATTTCTTGTATGACTCGATGTGGCCTGGGCTGAGCACCGTCGAAGACACACCGGTTGCGGTGTTTCCATAATTCCCATGTCACTAGCAACACTAGGCTGTTGAACCCTTTTCTCTTGTTACGGTGAACGCTTCGGCCTGCTCGACGCCACCACTCTTTGAATCTCACTTCGGCCGGAGTCGGTGTCGCCGCCTCCAGGCCAACCCTACGAAGACAATTGAACCAAACCTCCCTGGAGAAGACGCACGTAGTGAGGATGTGCTGGACGTCTACCTCTTCTTGGTCGCAAAGTGGACACCATTCGGGGTGCTGTAGTCCGCGCCTTGCAAGGCGGTCGGCTGTCCAGCAGCGGTTGAGCATCGCAAGCCAGACAAACATCTTGACCTTGAGCGGTGCCCATGATTTCCACAATCTCTTAAAAGGCTCGAACTTGTGTGAACCAAGGAAGAAGCGCTCGTATGCTGACCTTGTAGAAAAATTACCCGAAGGCGCTGATGTCCATGTGTGTTGGTCTCGTTGTTCCGGCGTGACTGCAAATCCATGGACAGTGTCCCATAGTTGGAAGTACTGCCAGTAAGCTAGCACTGAGAGACCACCCCCAATGTATTGTATCCATCGGTTGCCTTCCAAGGCATCACTGACGGTGAGTGCCCGCCATCCTCTTCGTCGCACAAATGGCATGAGCGCTGGCGCAAGGTCGGTAATGGCCTTTCCATGTAACCAACGATCTGTCCAGAATAGTGTTGATTTGCCATCCCCAATTGTCGTTGTCACTGATATTGCAAAGAGTGCCCTAACGTTGCAGGGGACTTGGATTTTTAGAAATGCCCAAGGTTTGTTTTGGTCTGTTTTTTGCAACCATAGCCACCTCATGCGCATTGCCCAACCCAAGGTCTGGAGGTTATGAATGCCGAGGCCACCAAGGTGAAGGGGACGCATGACTCTGTCCCAGCTCACCGGGCAGTGGCCCCCTCTTAGCTCCTTTCTTCCCCGCCAAAGGAATGCTCTCCGAAGCTTGTCAATTGCTTTGATAAACCACTTCGGCACATCCAGTGCTACGAGAACATATATAGGAATCGCCGTTAGAACCGCCCGCACAAGAATGAGACGCCCTGATTTAGCCATCAGTGTAGCCTTCCAACCGGGCAGCACGTCGGCGATCTTGTCGATAATGGGCTGTAGATCGGCCTTGGTTAGTCTCCGGATGGACAGGGCAACCCAAGATATTTGCAAGGGAATGTGGTGATCTCGCACGTCATCGCTTCCTTTACTTGATCTTTATGTTCATCGTCACACCTGATCGGGATGATTGATGATTTCTGCATGTTAGTGTGCAACCCGGATGCCTTGCCAAAGCTCTGTAATATTGCCTTGATAATCTCAAGGTCGTTGTTGAGCGGCGATGCAAACAGCACGACGTCGTCTGCATAAATTGACATCCGATGTCCAACCTGTCTTGTTGCCAACGGCTCTAGTAATCCCATGGTTTCGGCCTTCGTGACCAGGCTGATCAACACATCCATGACGATAATGAATAGCATTGGAGACAGTGGATCACCCAAATTCTCCCGGCTCCCCGTTGAGGAGTATTCTCGTCGAAGATGTGCATAGCAGATTGCATAGCAGAGTGCGCCATTTCCAACCGAAGCCCAAGTGAGCTAGCACTTCGAGCAAAAAGGCCCATGATACCGTGTCGAAGGCCTTTGTGATATCCAGTTTTAGCATCAGTCTTGGCTTCCCTTGTCTGTGAAGAAATCTGGCCATATGTTGCACTAGCATGAAGTTGTCATGTATGCATCTACCCCGAATAAACGCGCTCTGATTGCTCGCCACCATGGAGTTGAGCTTCGTGGACAATCTGTTGGCCATGATTTTTGTGACCAATTTTGCGAAACTGTGCACAAGGCTGATTGGGCGGTATTCTCCCACATGTATTGCATCTTCCTTCTTTGGTATAAGGACCATGAAAGCTGAGTTGAGCATGTGCAATCCCAAGTGAGCTAGCACTTCGAGCAAAAAGGCTACGTCTTCTTGGATGCTCAGTTCAGGCACAAGGGCTGCGTTCCAGCGTTCCTCCAGGACGGTTGCGACGGGAAGAGCCATGCCTCCGAGTTCAAGCTCGTGGAGTTGCCCAACACAAACTGGGCAGGATCGGTATACTACCAGATGCACCAATCGATCACAGAGGAGGAGTGCAGGGGGGCCTGTGCTTGAACAACTGTCTGTGTGCAGCTGCGTTGTTCGATGGTAACAGCTGCTCGGAGGCTAGAATGCTCGCCACTGGGTGGCAAACAAACGACACGACTATGAGGACGCTGATAAAGGTACGGACAAAGAGACCCCCTCTTCAAATACTACCTTACGTGGTCATAGCTGGCCTGTCCATGCTGTTGTTGCTCTCCACCTGTGTCCTCCTGGTGCATTGCTACGTCACTAAGAGGAACAACGCAAGAAAGAACTATCTGAGCGCGAGAGTTTTCACTCGCAAGGAGCTGTACGTACCGAGCGACCAACGGCTTCAGCAAGTTGCTGGGCCAGGGGGGCTTCGGCAAAGTGTACCATGGCATCGTCAAGTCTGATCTGCAACCAGCCGACGTTGCGGTGAAGGAGCTCAAGAGCGGGGACGAGTTCACGGAGACGGAGTTCGAGAACGAGGTGCGGTCCATCGGCCGGATCCACCACAGGAACCTGGTCCGGATGGTCGGGTACTGCAAGGAGGGCGCGCACCGGATGCTCGTCTTCGAGTTCATGCCACGGGGCTCCATTGAGGACTTCCTCTTCCGGTCCTCCTCCTCCGAGAGGCCGCCGCCATGGAGCTGGCGTGCTGAGGCGGCCGTGTCCATCGCCAGGGGGCTCGAGTACCTGCACTACGGCTGCGCTACCCAGATCATCCACTGCGACATCAAGCCTGACAACATACTTCTGGACGACAAGTACGCCCCCAAGATCACCGACTTTGCGATCGCCAGGCTCCTCGGCGACAACAAGGTGAAGCAGACCATCACCCATGTGCGGGGCACCTTGTGGTACCTCGCGCCGGAGTGGCTCATCAGCAGCGACAGGAAGGTGGACAGCAAGGTGGACGTGTTCAGCTTCGGTGTCATGCTTCTCGAGATGATCTGTTGCAGGAGGCGCCCGGACCAGGATAGGATGCGACACGACGACGACGACGAAGAAGAAGAAGACGACGAAGACCGCGGCGTGGCTGTGACGCTGAGGGCATGGGTGGAGGACATGCTTAGAGGAGGCAACGCCGAGCGGATTGTGCAGGGAGACGACGACGCGTTGCAGGACCTCGAGAGGGTGGAGAGGTTCGCGCGCATCGCGATCTGGTGCGTGCAGGTGGATCCGTCCACGAGGCCGACCATGCGGAGCGTGGTGTGGATGATGGAGGGCACCGCGGCTGTTGCCCCTCTGCCCGATCCTCCAAGAGCTCGAGACGACTTTTCTGCGATTCTCTCTGCTAGCAGTGACAGCACTGATCACTCCTATGTTGAGTGAACGTTATACCCGCTCATCCGACCGAGGGCATTTTTTTTTATACTCACTCCAATGTCCAATTAGTATTTTTAGATATTTGGTCGCTCGTGTTCTTGTAGTCATGGGATGGCAGTCCTAGAACTGAAAGTCCTAACTGTGATTGTAAGTTTTTTTTTTTCACTCCCATGCCTACATATCTGTCCGTCAAGGCCTCAAGGCACATTTTCACTGCTTCAAGTGAGCGTTTGAAACGCTTAGCTGTTACTAGTGCTCCATCGAGGAATACAAACAACATGTACAGTAACTGGAATGTTCCTCTTGATCCCAAAAAAAAAAAAAAACTGGCATGTTCCTCTCTGTGGGCGCGATTGGTTGTCTTCTCTGTCCAGCCTGCCTCGCACCAAGGAACCAGGCCACCGTTGCCCAGGCCCATCGCATGCAATGTAGTTTTGATTGGTTGTTGCTAGGCTCATCTCAGCCAGGCCCATGGGAACAGCTGATTTTTTTTGGATCAGCTGATTTTCCTTCTAAAGGAAAGAAAATCAACACTCTCATTGCACGGCAAAGTATTACTAGTTTTTCATGATCCGTAACTAAGAAAATCAAGAATATTGGACGGCAAAGTATGAGTTTAGTAGTGCTCGGGTTGTTCATAAACCTAGGAAATGTAATAATGTTGCCCATACTTTAGCACAGCTACGGAAAATGTGTTTGGGACAGCCTGATCCAATTCTAGACACGCTGCCAGCTTGTATTTGTTTTTTGGTTGATCGCGATTTTGCGGCACCAATGGTTTAATGGAAATGATTTCCATTTTAAAAAAAAAAGAGCATCTCCAGCAGAGCCTCTACATGAGCCCTTTGACCTACTGTGTCCCTAGATTGCCTCCCAAAACCCCTATATATGGTGACCTCCTCTTGGGTCGCTACATCGATGTGGCCCACCACAACCGTCTCGCGCACGCACATTTCCTCCTCCTCTCCTCCCTTCGGCACCCACCCGACGTCGCCTCCCCGTCGTCGCCGCCCCTCCCCGCTCGCCAATCCGTCGAATCCGGCCGTCCCTCGCCCCAAAAAGTCGCGCACTGCCCGGATCCGTCGATTGCCGGCGTCGACTGCGTATATCGTGGCCTCCTTTTACCGGATCTTCTCTTCTCTCTTCCGCCGCACTTGCCCGCCGCCAACTCCCTTCGCCACCGTCCGCCTCTCCCTCTCCTCCTCCTCCTCCCATGGCCCACCGCCGGACGCCTCCCCCGCGGAGCTCCTCCTCCCTTCGCGCCCCGCCACGGCCTTTCCCCCTCCTCCGCCTCCTCCTCCTCCCGCACCCCGCCGCCTCGCCTCTCGCCGCCGCCGCCGCCTCCCGCGCCCCGCCGCCTCCCGCGCCGCGCCGCTCGCCGTGGTGCGAGTGGATGTGTCCGTCCACAAAACGCATGGGAAGCCGCCGCCACCTCGCTCCCCATGTCCTCCTTGGTGGCGCCGTGGAGCTGGGGAATGCCGGCGGGGCGTGGCGTGTGGTGGCGGAGCGGAGGTCGGGTCGCGGTGGCGAAGCGGGGTCGCGGTGGCGAAGCGGGGCCGGGGCGCGACGGTGGGACGGTGGAAGGAGCTGAGGTAAGAGAAGGTATACTATTTTTGGGTGTTCCTTTGGAGATGCAAAATTTTTTATTTTCTTTATTGAAGCTTTTCAACATCCAATTTGGGTTTAGGTCCCCGGGAAGTCTTAGATGTAGGGTCCGGCCGACATGTAAGGCCTCATTTTTACATGCCATGCTGGAGATGCTCTTACCAGTTCCTCATGATCCGCAACTAAGAAAATCAAGAATGTTGGAATGCAAAGAAAAATATGATTTTTTTGGACATCGACTATTTCAGTTTCCTAGTAAACATTTACAAAGACAAATGAAAATGAACCTGACAAAAAACCTCTTGCCATCAGCTGATAATTCCTTCTCTTCTTCGTCCTTTTTGTTTCGTTTTGGTTTATTTCTTTCTTTATATTCCGCATGCAACTTGTACTGTTTATTTATATTTAAGTAATAAAATGCTGTAGGGGGTCTCCCCTCCAGTTTTCAATAATCTGATGTCTGCCTCGCCATCGTAGCCCGCCCATGGGTGCTGCTTTTTCCTTCTAAGGAAACTTTTACTACTTTAATTTCCCTAATGCTGCTCCAAAAATTGGAGCGGGCCCATGATGCCCAGTGAGTCAGACCACTCAATGGCCCATGATTTACATGAAAGTTAGGGAGTTGTGTCAATGATATAACTAGGCCTAGATCCGAGATATAGGCTATGTTTTCCAACGGGCAAGCCCATCATTGCCTCAAAAGTTGCCTCTTTTACAACTAATTAATCTTGTCCTTCTAGAAGTATATTTGATTTAGGTAGCTTGCTAGTGCTTTATTGTATGGAAATGCAATGCAACCATAAGATAGCACTGATTGTTGATGTTCTATCGATCATGACGTACAATTTGGAACTTCATAAATGGTATGAATTACTACATAATTCACGGTATTGTTTTGAGCAACAGACATTAGCATAGTCTCCAAAAGTTTACAAACTTTTATTGTACACAATTAAATTGCATCCTATTTTAGGCCGTTCTATTTGCCTATATAGTGCGAGTGGTTCCGTTGTCTAGCTTACTATTATCTCTATCATCACAATTCCATGGCCGGCAGCGCAAGTTCACACTGTGGAGATGCGTGGCGCTACGCCTTAGCCTCTCCTGGTGCTGTGGTAGGGGCTAACAAGTTTAGTATGCATCCACAAAAGCATGATGAAGCACCACTCTACAAATGTTCATTTTGCACTAGGACCTTTAAAAGTCCTCAAGCTCGTGGTGGGCACCAGAATGCACACAAGAAGGAAATTGCAGAGCTTAGGAGGAGCTTGAAGGAGGATATGAAAAACAAACAGGCAAAAAAAGCTCGTAACAATGCCAATGCTTCTTATGACCAAGGTTCTCCTTCGCTTGGTGTTGACTCTTCTGATACCGCTGCAAGCCTCTGGATCCCGAAGTGAAGCTTTGATGTATGGTTCCTTGAATAAATAAACCTATGCTTTGATCCCAAATCTAGTTTTGGGAAGTTCCCTTTGATGTTATCTTTTTTTTTTCTTTTAGAGGACTCCTTTAATGTTATCTTTTATTATGTTGTTACAATTCATGTTCCTGTAGTGTGTTTGTGAGCTATAATTTATCTTGTTCCATTTATGCTTTATCTCTTGATGTTGGATATTTTAATTTTTGATCCTGCTTACATATATATTTTCATTGTTGGATGGATGTGCCGTTATATTCAGGCAGTTCGATCCATAATGTTGTAATGGAATAGATGTACTTGTTTACCTTGACAATCCGAGGATCCTAGCCAAGGATGGACCCTGGATGTTTGGATCTTGGCATAATCTGCGCAGTTTGTTGGTGTTGGTATTGTAACGGAATATGTAGACTATGCAGTAATGCTATTCAAGTTAGGATTTTGCCTAGCTACTACGGGTATCACAATTTGCATTTGTGAGGAATGTTGGTATCACGGGCTAAGGTTAGCTGGATAGTTCCCTCGCAAAAAAAAAAAAGGTTAGCTGGATAATTTTGGGTTGATCCTCCAAAGAGTGCTGGGTGCTTGAGCTAGGACAAATATGTCACGACCCGTGTTTTTGCCTTCATTTGAAATCCACTAAAAATTTGAAATTTCTCGAATTTGGAACAAATTAAAATCAAGTGAGTGTTTTAAGTTAGCCAAACCACCCCAATTTTAAAATTTTTATTTCGAAAACTTGCACAAAAACCTCATCATATGCATTTTGAGGATTTATTGGATTTATTTTGAGTAATGTTTGTTTTTCTCTTTTTGGTTTGAATTCGAAATCTTTCCAAATTCAATTCTGGGAAATGGTCAAACCAATTCTTCTCTCTCGGGCCGCCCTTCTCCTCTTCTGCCTGGCCGGCCCAGTCTCTCTCTCTCTTTCCCTCTCCCTCTCCCGCCTGGGCCCGCTCCGCCCCGGCCCATCCCTCTCTCGCGCCAGGCCCGCTCCTCCCTTTTTCCCTCCCGGGCCGTGCCCCCTCTCCCGGCCCAACTCCCCGCGCCCTCCGCTCTGGCCCAGCACCGCGCGCTCCGGCCCAGCGCCGCTTCCCCAGCCCGCTCCCTTCTTCTTCTCTCTCTGCCAGCGTGCCCCACCGTCGTCCTCCTCCCGCCGCCCGGTCACATCGCCGCCGTCGCCGCCATACTGTGCGCCACCGCCTTTCCTCTTTACTTGGCGCGCGCGCTACGTTCGACGACGCCGCACCGCCTTCGCCGGCTTTAAAAAGGACCGAGCCCCCCTCCTCCTCGCTCATCCCTCTCTCTTCTCTCCCCACTCCGACGAGGTCCCCGGCAGCCCCGCCCATACCTTCCGGTGAGCCTCGCACTCCCTTTTCTCGTCGCCGAGCCTTCCCGTCGCCCGATGAGCCGGGACATGCCATTCCCGTCCGCGGCCGCCCCTCTCCCGGAGTGATCGACGAGGACCTAACCCTCGTCGTCTTCCTCTTCGTCGCGCGCCACGCTCCCGACCTCCTCCAGCTCTGTTGAGGACACAGTGAGCCTCCCCATCCGCCCCTCTCTCCCCTGCGCCTCTCCTTTCCTTCCCCTCTCGCACGCGCGCACCTCCGCATCATGCGCCGCCGCCCGCCGCCGCACACCTCGCCGCCGGCGTCTCTCCCGGCCGCGTCCGGCCTCGACCCGAGGCGCGCCGCGCTCGCCGTGCTCCTGCGCACCGCGCGCGCCTCCCTTTTTCCCTTTCCCGGCACGCGCGCAACGCTTTCCCTTTGCTCGCCGGAGCGCCGCTTTACTCCGGCGATGCCGCGCCGCTGCCGTGTTGCCTCTCGTCGACGACGCGTGGCACTCCCCTCTCCGCCGTCGCGCGCTGGTCTTCGGCGACGTGTTCTCGTCGCCGTTCTGCCTTCCTAGCCGCCGCCGGCGACGCTTCCGGCGACGCGCCGCCGCGCGCGCCCTGTCCCGCCGTCGTTGACTGCGTCCCGCCGCCGCTGCCGACGTGGCGTGCCACGTCAGCTGATGGACCCCGCCAGTCAGCCTCACCCTCCTTCCCTCCTCTCTCCCGTGCACCCGGCCCTCGTAGACCACAGACACATGAGCTCCACTGGCTCACCATGAGCTAGGTTCACGATCTTTTTCTTTTACAAAATAATTCCAAAATACCCAGAAAATCCCGGGCCCTGCATTCTTACAGATAAGCCCCTGATCTTTCTATTAATTCCGTTTAAGTCCTGTATTTTTACAGAAAAGACCCTAAACTTTTCTGTAATTACAATCTGACCCCTATCTTTTTACACCGAGACCCCTAAACTTTCCAAAAATTACAGATAGGTCCCTGTCGACTTTCTGTTTTTACCAAAAAGCCCTCATAATATTTCTATTCTTGCAAATAAGCCCTCAGATCCCCTGGACTCATCTGTCAGGAAAATGCTAAGTGCACCCGGCTAGTGTACACACATTTATATTCCGAGCAATTTCCAATATCAGAAAAATCTCTGAAATTGCCCAAAAATCCTATATTCCTTTCTAATCATTTTCCAACCCTTGATCACTCCAGATTAATTAGGATTATGGCTATACTTAATTAAGTTAGCTTAATCCTGATTAATTTCCTTTCCCAAAAATTCAATAATCGATATCTCCTCCGGTTCAACTCTGAATTTGGCGATTCTTTCGCCAAAATTCATCTAAAATCATCCTCTATTCATTGCCACCAGATCCAACTCTAACCTTGGTCTCCAATTGGTTTTATTTGATTTATTGCTTGTTTATTGTTTGTTGAGCGGTAGATTTATTTTCTTTTATCGCTAGATAATCAAGTCTTTGAAGAAGAGCCCGAGGATTTGGAATACGAGGACTTAGAAGAAGAAGACTTTTGTGAAGGCAAGTCTAACTCCCTTTGATCATATTGATCCTATGTTTGCAAATATCCTAATTAGAGCTGTTTATAAATAAATTGCATGGTATTTAAATGAATTTAAAGGCTAGAATGGTCCTATACAATATTTGATTGCCTGCCTTGACTTGAATATATCCTGATCCCTTGTTAACCCTAGGAACCAACGTCATTAAATTCTTTAATGATATGTTGGATTGCTTTGCCGCTTAGGACTTTCACCATGTGTTTAATTAATATTGCTCACATGATTTTCGTGTAAATGCGTGTGTCTTGGTGGTGTGTGTAAATGTGAAATTGGGTGGTTAATAATAAGTGCAACCCTAGTGAGGGATGTTTTTCTGGCGGGACCAGGCGAGGTAGTCCTCAGTGGGGAGGCTATCTCTGGGACGCCTTTCCACGTGTGGATTGGCTATTGAAGATGCCTGGTTCGGTCGTATAAGGACCGGTTCTTGTGCCGCCTTTGCCTAGCACCTCTCGCGCAGCCACAAGCCGTGAATGGGCACGGGATTGGAACCACACCCTACTAGTACTCACCCGGTACCCTCCGGAGGCAGGAGATTGCAACGGAGTCCCAGGAGAAGACTCGTTCGTTGGTGGGTGTTCGAGATCCGGCATTTATGATTGGCCATATTATTATGATTGTGAAGCCCCTGGTGATGTCCGTGGGGGATGCCGTGGTGGTACCAAGTAGGTATGGAACCTTTAGTGGAACAGTCTAAACTATGACGATAGGGAGGACTGGACCACCTTGTGGGGAAATTTGTGCACCCTTGGCCAAGGTTAAGAAACTTTCCGGAAAGCCGTGTTCCACGGTATTGGATAACGCGAAAGCATCGGCCACCCTATGATTAGATTTTCTGTGTGAGTTATCCTTGGCGTGTTTTTGGAATACACCGGTTTGGAGCCGTGTGCTGGTTGACGGCCAGTGATAAAACTTGAGGCACTGGCGGGATGGACAGTAACTCCCCCAGGGCCGCCCAACCCCACTAATCTCTACAGATACTTGATTAGATTGCGAACTGCTTTGTTTTCAAAACAACCTTGCATAAACTTGGCTTTCACGCCTTGTTGTGATAAACCTCAGCCTATCCTTTGATAAACCCCTTGCATAACTTACCCCTCGTGTTAGGCTTGCTGAGTACCTTAAGTACTCACTCTTGCTTCAATCATTCAGAAGATGAGCCAGAGATAGAAGCTGATGGAGGTGAAGATTAGGGTTCAGCCTGCCCGCAAGTCTGCCTGTTGGAGTGGTGCCGTTCCGTCTTCCGCTGGAGTAGTTGTTAGTGCGGCTGCTGTGCCAGCCTGTCGGTGTGTTGTCTGTTCTCGTAGTCAGGCCGCTGGCCTTTGTTGTAAGACCTTTTTGTATAATAAAAGGGCTTGTATGAGACTTGGTAATATTATAAAGGATATGAGACTGTGATGTCATCCTGTGTAAGCGTCGTATCAGCGTCTGATCCAGGGACTGATACGGTAAGCGCTAGTGCTCCAGAAATGGGGTACGGCAGAGTGGTATCAGAGCCATACTTGCCCGTAGGTTGAACCCTAGGATGGATCGAGTGAGAATGAGTGCTATTTTATACCTAAAAACTATATGCAAAACTTTTCTATTTACTTCTCTCCCATTTTGGAAAAAAATCCTTCCTTCCAAAAGGTCGCACCCGTTGGGAAGCCCTCAGCAAAGAGATTTGATCTCTCCAATTCCGACAACTACAAGTCAAAAGTACAAGAGACTTTCGTCAAACCAAGAGTCTGCAGAAGACAAGCAATCAGAAGGCCTGTCAGTATCAAGCAAGAGCGGCTCTGAAGCTAGACTGTGGAGTGCCGTTGTACTTAGTGTCACCCTGCTGTCGAGTCCTGTTGTCTAGGCTTAACCGTCGAGTCCTGCTATATAAACGGACTTGGATATGTGTGATCGAGCCCCTGATATGATGCTATGTTTGCTGTAATGTTGTATTGATGCTGATTCTTCTCGTTTGAGTGTCCGCAAGATATTCGGAAATTCTTTTCCATTATCTTGTTCTGCTCGTAGCTCTAGATTTCCCGTAAATCCCTTCTCATCTCTCCTTATCCCGACAAGCAGATGCCTCCCAAAAGATCTGCCAGAATTCAGCAGCGCCAACGCCGAGAGCGTGACGCTCAAGATGATAATCAGGATGATGCCCGCAATGCTGGACGTGGACGTGGTAGAGGTGGAAATAATCAGCGTGGCGGAGGTAGAGGTGGAGGCAGACATGACAATGAACAGAATTACCAGGAAGAGGAAGTGAGTCAAAACCAGCAGGAAGTACAGGATGAGGTTGAAGAAAACAATAACCAGAATAGAAGTGAGGGACAACAGAACCGTGGTAGAGGTGGTAGAAGAGGTGGAAGAATACCCGCAGCACCTGTCACCAACCTAGTGGCTGTGATGGATAATCAGACCCGCCTGATGGAGATTATTGCACAGGGACTCATGGACAGAGCTCCAGGCCAGCAGAGCAAAATGTCAGAATTCATGAGGCTCAGGCCCCCGACCTTCGAGGGTACTGAGGAGGATCCTCTGGCAGCTGATGATTGGCTGCGTGATATCACCAAGAAATTGCACTTGGTGAATGCTGATGATAGAGAGAAAGTTCTTCTGGCATCTCACCAGCTCAAGGGAGCAGCAGGAGAATGGTGGGATAACTACCGTGAGGGTGCAGAGAATGCAGATGCTATTACCTGGGAGGAATTCCAGGAGGAGTTCAGGAGGTATCATATCCCAGAAGGTGTAATTGAAATGAAGGCTGAAGAATTCCGCTCTCTGAAACAGGGGGCGATGACAGTAAACCAGTATATCAGGAAATTCATGAAATTGGCTCGATATGCTCCTGATGATGTTAACACTGATAAGAAGAAACAGGATCGTTTCAGGAAAGGACTCAGTCTTAGTTTGAGAGTGCAGTTAGTCACTCACATATATCCAGATTTCAACACTCTTATGAACCGTGCACTTCTTTTGGAGGATGCACGCTCCCACATTGAGCAGGACAGAAAACGCAAATTCGATGCTCAGAAATTCAAGCAGCAGGAGAGAAACCAGAAATCAAGATCTAATAATAATTTTCAGAAATCAAAGTATCAGCCGACAATGCAGTACAGAACTTCAGCGTCCAATCAACCGAGCTCAGCACCAGCATATAATAACCAAAATTCTGGTAGTCAGCAGAGGAGCAGTTCCAGCATTGCCCAGCCCAATAACAGTGACAAGAGGACTTGCTTTCACTGTCGCGAGCCAGGCCATATGATTGCTAGATGTCCTTACCTGAATCAGAATAATGCTCCAACTCAGTCACACCAGGCAAGCAATAGGACTGCAGCATTAGGAGTTGGACGCAATGGACAACAATCCTCCGGACAACAGCAAAGAAGCAGCCAAACCACCGGTCGAAGCAGAGTAAACCATATCAACGCTCGGGAAACTAATGGAGCACCAGAAGTTGTCCCCGGTGAGTACCTTAACAACCCAACTCGTCCACGATATCTGGATTTTGGAGCCTTGCTTTCATTCGGAATTTGAAACTACTACTGCATGTGGTTTTCAACCGGTTTGCACAAAAACCCCAATCTCCCTGGGTCAAAGTCTTTAAGTGGGGTAGGCCCCACTCCAAAGTATGCAACATGGAAATCCTTGGACCATCGGAAAACAGATACAAGAACAAAGATCTCTCTGCTCTTCCCTTCCGCTAAGATAGCTTGAATCTCGAGGACGAGATTCTATTTAAGTGGGGTAGATTGTCACGTCCCGTGTTTTTGCCCATGTTGAAAATCCACTAAAAATTTGAAATTTCTCAAAGTTGGAACAAATTAAAATCAAGTGAGTGTTTTAAGTTAGCCAAACCACCCCAATTTTAAAATTTTTATTTCGAAAACTTGCACAAAAACCTCATCATATGCATTTTGAGGATTTATTGGATTTATTTTGAGTAATGTTTGTTTTTTCTCTTTTTGGTTTGAATTCGAAATCTTTCCAAATTCAATTCTGGGAAATGGTCAAACCAATTCTTCTCTCTCGGGCCGCCCTTCTCCTCTTCTGCCTGGCCGGCCCAGTCTCTCTCTCTCTTTCCCTCTCCCTCTCCCCCTGGGCCCGCTCCGCCCGGCCCATCCCTCTCTCGCGCCAGGCCCGCTCCTCCCTTTTTCCTCCCGGGCCGTGCCCCCTCTCCCGGCCCAACTCCCCGCGCCCTCCGCTCTGGCCCAGCACCGCGCGCTCCGGCCCAGCGCCGCTTCCCCAGCCCGCTCCCTTCTTCTTCTCTCTCTGCCAGCGTGCCCCACCGTCGTCCTCCTCCCGCCGCCCGGTCACATCGCCGCCGTCGCCGCCATACTGTGCGCCACCGCCTTTCCTCTTTACTTGGCGCGCGCGCTACGTTCGACGACGCCGCACCGCCTTCGCCGGCTTTAAAAAGGACCGAGCCCCCCTCCTCCTCGCTCATCCCTCTCTCTTCTCTCCCCACTCCGACGAGGTCCCCGGCAGCCCCGCCCATACCTTCCGGTGAGCCTCGCACTCCCTTTTCTCGTCGCCGAGCCTTCCCGTCGCCCGATGAGCCGGGACATGCCATTCCCGTCCGCGGCCGCCCCTCTCCGGAGTGATCGACGAGGACCTAACCCTCGTCGTCTTCCTCTTCGTCGCGCGCCACGCTCCCGACCTCCTCCAGCTCTGTTGAGGACACAGTGAGCCTCCCCATCCGCCCCTCTCTCCCCTGCGCCTCTCCTTTCCTTCCCCTCTCGCACGCGCGCACCTCCGCATCATGCGCCGCCGCCCGCCGCCGCACACCTCGCCGCCGGCGTCTCTCCCGGCCGCGTCCGGCCTCGACCCGAGGCGCGCCGCGCTCGCCGTGCTCCTGCGCACCGCGCGCGCCTCCCTTTTTCCCTTTCCCGGCACGCGCGCAACGCTTTCCCTTTGCTCGCCGGAGCGCCGCTTTACTCCAGCGATGCCGCGCCGCTGCCGTGTTGCCTCTCGTCGACGACGCGTGGCACTCCCCTCTCCGCCGTCGCGCGCTGGTCTTCGGCGACGTGTTCTCGTCGCCGTTCTGCCTTCCTAGCCGCCGCCGGCGACGCTTCCGGCGACGCGCCGCCGCGCGCGCCCTGTCCCGCCGTCGTTGACTGCGTCCCGCCGCCGCTGCCGACGTGGCGTGCCACGTCAGCTGATGGACCCCGCCAGTCAGCCTCACCCTCCTTCCCTCCTCTCTCCCGTGCACCCGGCCCTCGTAGACCACAGACACATGAGCTCCACTGGCTCACCATGAGCTAGGTTCACGATCTTTTTCTTTTACAAAATAATTCCAAAATACCCAGAAAATCCCGGGCCCTGCATTCTTACAGATAAGCCCCTGATCTTTCTATTAATTCCGTTTAAGTCCTGTATTTTTACAGAAAAGACCCTAAACTTTTCTGTAATTACAATCTGACCCCTATCTTTTTACAACGAGACCCCTAAACTTTCCAAAAATTACAGATAGGTCCCTGTCGACTTTCTTTTTTTACCAAAAAGCCCTCATAATATTTCTATTCTTGCAAATAAGCCCTCAGATCCCTGGACTCATCTGTCAGCCTCTCTTTCTCTCAGGAAAATGCTAAGTGCACCCGGCTAGTGTACACACATTTATATTCCGAGCAATTTCCAATATCAGAAAAATCTCTGAAATTGCCCAAAAATCCTATATTCCTTTCTAATCATTTTCCAACCCTTGATCACTCCAGATTAATTAGGATTATGGCTATACTTAATTAAGTTAGCTTAATCCTGATTATTTCCTTTCCCAAAAATTCAATAATCGATATCTCCTCCGGTTCAACTCTGAATTTGGCGATTCTTTCGCCAAAATTCATCTAAAATCATCCTCTATTCATTGCCACCAGATCCAACTCTAACCTTGGTCTCCAATTGGTTTTATTTGATTTATTGCTTGTTTATGTTTGTTGAGCGGTAGATTTATTTTCTTTTATCGCTAGATAATCAAGTCTTTGAAGAAGAGCCCGAGGATTTGGAATACGAGGACTTAGAAGAAGAAGACTTTTGTGAAGGCAAGTCTAACTCCCTTTGATCATATTGATCCTATGTTTGCAAATATCCTAATTAGAGCTGTTTATAAATAAATTGCATGGTATTTAAATGAATTTAAAGGCTAGAATGGTCCTATACAATATTTGATTGCCTGCCTTGACTTGAATATATCCTGATCCCTTGTTAACCCTAGGAACCACGTCATTAAATTCTTTAATGATATGTTGGATTGCTTTGCCGCTTAGGACTTTCACCATGTGTTTAATTAATATTGCTCACATGATTTTCGTGTAAATGCGTGTGTCTTGGTGGTGTGTGTAAATGTGAAATTGGGTGGTTAATAATAAGTGCAACCCTAGTGAGGGATGTTTTTTCTGGCGGGACCAGGCGAGGTAGTCCTCAGTGGGGAGGCTATCTCTGGGACGCCTTTCCACGTGTGGATTGGCTATTGAAGATGCCTGGTTCGGTCGTATAAGGACCGGTTCTTGTGCCGCCTTTGCCTAGCACCTCTCGCGCAGCCACAAGCCGTGAATGGGCACGGGATTGGAACCACACCCTACTAGTACTCACCCGGTACCCTCCGGAGGCAGGAGATTGCAACGGAGTCCCAGGAGAAGACTCGTTCGTTGGTGGGTGTTCGAGATCCGGCATTTATGATTGGCCATATTATTATGATTGTGAAGCCCCTGGTGATGTCCGTGGGGATGCCGTGGTGGTACCAAGTAGGTATGGAACCTTTAGTGGAACAGTCTAAACTATGACGATAGGGAGGACTGGACCACCTTGTGGGGAAATTTGTGCACCCTTGGCCAAGGTTAAGAAACTTTCCGGAAAGCCGTGTTCCACGGTATTGGACAACGCGAAAGCATCGGCCACCCTATGATTAGATTTTCTGTGTGAGTTATCCTTGGCGTGTTTTTGGAATACACCGGTTTGGAGCCGTGTGCTGGTTGACGGCCAGTGATAAAACTTGAGGCACTGGCGGGATGGACAGTAACTCCCCCAGGGCCGCCCAACCCCACTAATCTCTACAGATACTTGATTAGATTGCGAACTGCTTTGTTTTCAAAACAACCTTGCATAAACTTGGCTTTCACGCCTTGTTGTGATAAACCTCAGCCTATCCTTTGATAAACCCCTTGCATAACTTACCCCTCGTGTTAGGCTTGCTGAGTACCTTAAGTACTCACTCTTGCTTCAATCATTCAGAAGATGAGCCAGAGATAGAAGCTGATGGAGGTGAAGATTAGGGTTCAGCCTGCCCGCAAGTCTGCCTGTTGGAGTGGTGCCGTTCCGTCTTCCGCTGGAGTAGTTGTTAGTGCGGCTGCTGTGCCAGCCTGTCGGTGTGTTGTCTGTTCTCGTAGTCAGGCCGCTGGCCTTTGTTGTAGACCTTTTTGTATAATAAAAGGGCTTGTATGAGACTTGGTAATATTATAAAGGATATGAGACTGTGATGTCATCCTGTGTAAGCGTCGTATCAGCGTCTGATCCAGGGACTGATACGGTAAGCGCTAGTGGCTCCAGAAATGGGGGTACGGCAAAATACCAATGGTGTTTTTTTTTTTTGGGCCAGCAGCTCTGCGCGTCGGTGTAGTTGTTTGTTTAGAGAGTACCCGCTCGGGCACTAGCACCGGAGGCCGGTGGTTGGTCTCGACGCAGAAATTAAGTGTCAGCGTTAATCTTGGCTAGTGTGAGTTTGAGTCTTTGCATGTGTCAAGAGTTTGTCATTCAGATTTCAGTAGTAGCTTGTTAGTGGCCAGCTAGCGTCGCAAAGCCTTGTGTTGGTACTGTGTGTGCGCGCGTCAACCACTACCACCACTCCAGTGGCTTTGAGCCAGTGAGTGTGCTCGCGAGAGGAGAGGAGCTAATCATGAGGATCGATGGAGCCCGGACGGCCTCTTGTTGTTCTTGAAGTGGAAAGGGGAGCTCCTGGTCGCCGTTGTGGAGGGCGTAGATAGATGAGGGAGGCGGCCCTTGTCGTCGACTCGAAGGTGACGGTCGTGTTGGCTGTTGCTGTGAGCCTGCTCAGTAGGCGTTGCCGGAGCAGAAGCAGCTGGTTGCCACGGCCGTGTCACCGGAGGGCGAATGCTTCGCGTCCAGGATCGATGTTTCGTGCCCGGCGTAAATTAAGCGGCATCGCGCGCGAGAGCTTGGCCTGGCGGCGTTGCGGGGTTGACGACGGTTCAAGTGTCTCTGGTCATTGGTGATGGCAATGTTTCACAGCTGGTCACGCAAGCGGCCAGCGAGCGCGGGCGTCATTGTTGAGGACGCGACCCGCAACGCCGGTCGGGCTGGTTCATCTGTATTGTACAGGGTCGGCGTCCTCCTATCTCTGCGCACAGTACGCACTCCAACAACGCTTGAGAGATCCGCGTTTGACGACGACTCGGAGCAGTAAAATTCTCGAAGCAACTCACGCATATAGAAGGGAGAAGCGCGCCACGAATTTTGAGATCCACAGATTTAGAACCAAAAACGCGAAATCTTCTGGTCTGCCCCCTCGCCGTTGAAAGCCACAGCCGCATCTCACCGACGAGGCAGATCCACCACCGGAAAATGGTTGATCTCGGGTACTGACTACTGATAAAGAGAAGGCAACCACAGGGAGTCAGGGACATGTGCAAGGACTCGAGACATCATCAACAGCTAAATGCAACGATTACATGTTGCTTTGCCAACGCCTGGAACTTATATACATGTATAAAAGTTGCAGTTCCTCTTTTTTTTAAAAAAAAAAACAGTGTGCAGTATTGTCCAGGTTTGCAATCAGATTGATTCGGATCACTAATAAAAGATTATTAACAAGTTTCGCTGCTTGCATTTCGTCACTGCTTATTAACAAGTGATCATCTTGCGTGCACTGGCGAAACAGGCGGTCTGATGTTTCCGCTTCCTCCCAAGACGATTGGGGATTTCGTCTCTTGCACACACACCCTTTCCATTTCAGGCCATCATCCATTGTCCTGATCCTGGACTCGGTCACCACCCACACAGATATTTCGAGCAGCACAGGCGCAGCTCTTCCAGATGTAATGGACGGTCTGATTACATCTCCGGCACGCCTTAGTCCATCAACAATGGATGGGGGAAGCTTTGGCTGGAAATTCTACGAGTCTGCAATGCAACACAATAGGTACAGAAAGTGAGAGGCGCAAACAGAACAAATTCCAAATGCTCCTATAGTTAGATGTGACATATTTTACACTTCTGACTTTGAACTTGTGTGGAATAAGCTGTTTGAAAGTTAAGGGGTTAGAATGCTTTAATCGGGTTAGTCTTGCTTTTTCGAGAACCATTGATTTCAAAAATGCATCCGCAGTAGAGGCTCTCCTACTGCTTTATGCGTAAAAAAAACTATTTGATTTTCAAAAATGCAACTCCTATAAGCTTGCACAGGTAACTAAAACACAGTCATCTATAATGCTTTCGGTGTTTCCACTCATGAACTCATCCTTGAAGGATATTTACTGACAGCAGTGGAATGTACCACTTGTTAATAAGCAAAACAAAGCGGTACATCAGCAACAACACATTAAAAGAAGACAGCTCAAAAATACACCAAAACATATCATATCAAGCTATAGCATGGCATTGCACAATCTATGCAAATCTCAGCAAAATATACTTGCTGGTAGGCCCACCTGGTTCTAAAACGTGGGTTTGGAATGGTTGCCAACTTGCCATCTCACATTTTGCTCCAGATTTCCCATTCTTTATCTGAAATAATACATCAATGAAAAAGATGAGATCCATGCCGTATGCAACAATAAGTTTCCTGTGTTGATGGGCTATGACGCACGAGGAATTGCCTCGAGTCCAACCGGCAGCGGTAAACCGACATGCGACCAAGACACAGTGCGTGCCTTTGGAGTTTGGACTCGTGCACTGGCGTGTTGGCTGTGACCTGGTCAATACGCCAGATTCGCTGGTCGTAAATATAGTGCTACTCTTGAAGATTTATGTGATCCATAATTTTAAGAACAGTTTGCTCATCAGAAAACTAGCAATTCTACACAGGGAAACAATGGAGATACAGAATTAGAAAGTAGTATAAACAGAATGAGATCTTACGCCATTGTCGAGAAGTTTCGTTGGTATAGCTCACGCAGCCTGTAAGAGCAGCAACCTTGTTCCAGTCAGGACCGTTCTTCCGCTGAAATTGATCCTGCAGTGCCGAGTCGCATCTATGCAGAAGAAAGCTTCAAGAGATACAGGAAGACCGCTCCTTGGCAATACCCTCAGATAAGGGCAACGATCAACGAACAGAAGCCTAAGTGAATAGAAGTAATCCATCTCAGGCAGAAATACCAAGTCAGAGCAGTCTGTAACCTTCAGCTTAGTAAGGGAGACAAGGCCGCGCAACTCTCGCAGTGTTAACAGTGCATCACAAGATTCTATGACCAGTTCCTTCAATGCTGCCTGGTGGCCAGACATTGTTAAACGCATCACTTGAGGGCACCTTCTCAAGTGCAATATCTGAAGGGATGGCATGTCACTGATAGCTGGTACATATTCCAAATCATAACATTGAGCTATCTTCATTTCTTCCAGGGAAACTAATGCTTCTGATCCCTCAAAATATGTGATCCAGTCACATGCATAGACGTGCAATTGTTTCAGCATTCTAAGTTGGTGCAGACTTACTGGTAGACATGGCACTTCAACTGTATAACATTCTATCAGGTGCAAAGTATCAAGTGATGGGAGATTATTCAGAAACTTGGACAAAGAGGATGGCTGCAGGTAGCACCGTTGTAACAAAAGGCATCCTAGTGTTGAAGGAAGAATAGTAAACCCATTACCATCCCAAAATGTAGCGATTACTGAGCATGTATTGGCATGATCTATACCATAAATTTTAAACTTTTTGAGGTATCTCATATTGTTGAACATTGTATTGGGCATGCTTACTACTGAGTTGACAAAGATCTCCAAATTTTCAATGAACTCTAGGTGATGAGCATGCAAGACATGGAAAAAGCTGGATACCAGGCAGCAAAATGATCTGGATAAGTTAACACTGTCAATATAAGCCTTAATTGAATGTTTTCCTGGTCCAGCACAGCAATATGTTCAAGTGTACGAGGATAGGTTGGATATGCTCTTAACTTTGGACAGCCAGCGACTGAAAGGTGTCTGAGATTATGAAACACTTGACCATTATCAACAAGACACCATTCCAACTTTGGTAAGCGTTCCAGTAGCAATCTCTCCAAAGAGGGAAATCCAGCACAGCCAAAGAACTCTTGACCAAGTGTTCAAGCCCTGACATTCTCCGTACTTCGAGAGTTTTGAGGGACGGTAGATCACCTAAAGGTGGGAGTACCGTCCAACGGTTACAATCACGTAGGCAAATAAATTGCACTCTGCTTAGCCAACCAAATTCCAGCCAAGAAGGAGACATACGACCAGAGTACCCACTAATAGTTAGTTCCTCAAGATCAGGATGTGGTTTTAGGATATCAAGCACCTTAAAATCCAGCTTCGAACTAGCACACTTGCATGGTCTCCAGAAATCAATCATCTCAAAATCCTGCCTGGAACCACACTGGCATGAATTCCACTGTAGGTCCAGCTTGGTTATGTACTCCTTCCGGTGTAGATTAGCCTTAGAAGCTTCCTCCCTGTTTTTCACTTGGTCCAGAGACATAATGGTGAGCTGTCCTCGGAGTTTGTTGAGGTCCTTCAGGCCTGCTAGACTTCCTTCCTCCTTGTCAACATGGAATTCTCCAGCACACTCAACATTTGGAAGCTTTTGTGACCCAGATAACATAAGTACATATGCCTTCTCTACATCAACATGCACCAAATTAATAAGATCATTGATGCTTTCTGGAAGATGGAAACGGCCTCCGACACTCTTTACATTTCGCATTTCGTGACAATTATGTTCCCTCGGGGAATAACATGAATGATACTGGACAAACAATGCCTGCAAATGATACATGAACATCTTTCTTGGCAGCGGATGATAAGTCCGCCGCATTCCTAGGTAGCGCAGGTGAGTTAGCCGATTAACAGAATCAGGTAATCTTTCGAAACAACAACCACTTATGTCCAGCACCCGAACACTCCTTAGCTTATCAAGTATAGCATGATCCAGGCAGACTTTGGAGCAAAACCAAGATTTGCTTAGAACTAACAACGAGCGCAATGTAGCCAAATCATAATTCACAAGATTTTCCAGATTTTCACTATAAACAGACAAATGCCGAGTATATGGAGGCATTGTCTCCATAGAATCGCACTCGACCCTGAGGCATTCACCCTGAGAAACATGAAGTGCCAGGTCACTCATTACATCATGCATAATATAGAATGTTTGGCTGCCGCGTCTAAGCATCTGGAAAAATGATCTAGCTAGCAAATCATCAAAGTATCTTCTACCAGAATCTTCCAAAGACTTGGTTGTGCTTCCTTCAGTATCAATAAAACCCTGAGCTATCCACATATGTATCAATTTTGTGGGATCAATATGATAACCTTTGGGGAATAAACTGCAATAAGCAAAGCAGCGCTGGAGGTGCACCGGTAAACCTTCGTAGCTTAAGCGCAATGTCGTTAATATGTCATTTGGATCGAGGATATTATTGTCAAGAACTTCATTCCATTCCGCCACTCTGTTCTTGCCATTTAAATGCATTCCTATGACCTTTATAGCTAGAGGTAAACCATTAAGTCTCCCAACAATTTTCATTCCAATGCTGTTCAGGTATGAAGGAATAATATAGTGGTGGCAATGTCTGAAGAGCTCCCAGCTAGCATCCTGTCCAAGGCCATGTAAGAAAAATGAACTTCTGGACTCTAGCATTTTTGCTACTAATTCCATCCTGGTTGTTATTAGTATCTTACTTCCTGGTAGAGCATATCCCATGGGAGCCATCAATTCCCTCCACCTCTCTTTGTTAATGTGCTCCCCAAATTTCTCATCATACCACACATCATCCAACACTAAAAGAAATTTCTTGTCAGAAATTCTCCTTTTAAGTTGTTCCTGAAGCATACTGAAATTAAAATTGGTCAATTCAATGTTCTTACCACCAGCTGTGTGTGAGATAATCTCCTTAATTAGATTAATCTTGTCAAACTTATGTGAAACACAAATCCACATCCTCATATCAAAAGTGTCTGCAATTCTTTTATCATTATAGATGTGTTGAGCTATTGTGGTCTTGCCAATGCCTCCGATACCAACAATAGAATGCAACTCAGGAATGATCGGTCCTTCATTACCTGGCAAAGTTACATTGCCTTCATTCAGCAACCAACTGACTAGTTCATCAACCTCCTCCTTTCGCCCTAAACATCGTTCTCCAAGCGGAAAAGATCCAGTGGTTCTTGTTTGGACACAATCAGGAGGCTGAATAAAGTTAGTGCTCTCAACTGCCATAACTCTTGCAAACATCTCTGCAGAGGCTCTAACTCTGACCATGCTTTGGATTGTCTTATGCAATCCTGATCTAAACTTGTCAAGGCCAATCAAACGCTTTCCAAGAGAAAGTGATGAGGCCATTATGCTCCTAGTCATGCCTTGGTGCTCAATTTTTTCTCTTAGAAGTTTATAGTCAAACTTATCTAACATGTCTTCGGCATCACAAACTGCTTCTTTCATTTGGCGCAACAATACTACCTGATTCCTGTCCTTTACATGTCGCTTTTCAGCTTCGTCAACCACGAGGAGTATCTCCATTAAAGTAGCCTCCAAATTTTTAGGTCAGACACCATTTCAGACTTCCAGTTGTACTGACTTGATATATAGGACTGAACCAGAGAAAGCATCCTTCTAATAATAGGCGAAACAACCCATCCAACAGCTGCAGTTGTTGATACGGCAGCCATTCAATCAAGAATATTCCTGTATTTGGAAGAGTAAAAAAAAAGTGAACAAGACAACACATAAGAAATTTGTTTGCAAAGAATGAGCAAATATAAATTGGAGCATGATACGTGTATGTACAATGTAAGGTGGAATATAGACGGAGCATAAGGGCTAAAATTTTCATTGGGTGATAGATATCAGGTTTTCAAGCTACCTATACACTTGTACTGACTACTGAGTATGCCATCAAATTTGTTATTCCGTCTCTATCTGAGAGAAAGATATAAATATAGATTGCTTTATTGTTGAAACCATCAACGTTTGATGTTATGCATTTTTCATATGATTGATATAAGATGGTTGTCTTGCCATTGTTGACCAAATTAGTAAAACGTGGTTCAGTTGGTTTGTGTCTAGCTATACCCCTACACCACCCAAGTTCTCTTGAACATGAATTCAGGTAAAGATGTAAACAAACTGCTACCTCAGCACACGAGCTGTTGAAGCTTTGACATTCTATGGTTAGGGCTAATGCAAGATAACTAAAAATTTCTAAACATCAAGATTCCTGATCTCTCAATTGTTGACCAATTCAAATATCTGTTGAAAATGCACCTTTAAAACTTTGAAAGAGTTACAAAAGAATGACAAATTGAGCATCACTTTGGCATTCCAAAAGAAATCCGTCGTACTGAAAGATTTGCAGAAGAAAGAGAAGAAAGCATCTAAGATGCTATTACATTTAAGGGATGCAAGTACAGATGACCTATCTACGAACCAAGATTGACAGCTTGCAAACAGTTTTGCACTTTCCTTTCAATCATATCTCATATCTTGGATGCAATGAACATTGACTTGAAGCTAGGTTTGGGGAAGTGCGGGGTGAAAATAGCAGTGCAACAAGTGGAACGTTCTCTACCTGGTTGCCTGATTTGGTAGCGTGAGACCTCCAAACTTATCCTCTTGACGAACTGTTCGTTCCGTGAAAGGAGAAGCGGGGCTAAATGAGAGTAGGCGAAGTCGCAAATGGGAGGCGCAGCAGACTTGACATCAGCTTCCAAATAAAAGGAGCAAGTGCAGCGTACGCATTTCATTCAGACTTGCAAACCAGTTGTCACAAGTTTAGAAAGCGAACTCGGTCAATCCAGTAGACAAAGTGTGAGAATCTTAAGTGCAAAGTCGCAAATGTACGCGCAGGGGAGTTGACTTCCAACATCCAAGTCTCCGGCAAAAGACAAAAAGTACCCCAAAAAAAAATTGAGAATCTTTTACCTTTGAGGAGCAAAACTAGGCTCTCGGATTTTCTGAGAGTTGGTGAAACTGCCCGGCCACCGGCCGAAGCTTGCCGCGGAAAGCAGAGGGTGGGCACGGCGGCCGGCACTGCGCCGAAACGGAATCCGTGGAACATGCCATTGACAGCCGGCCATGGCTGTAAGGAAGGGCCGGCCGCGCCGCCCCTCCAGGGCGAGGCCATCGACGACGACAAAGATCGTCATCCAGGGCGGAGGCGAGGAGCGTCTGGGATATGGCATGAAGCCCATCTGTCTTGGCATGGGCCAAGAGGCCCGGCTTCATCGGGCCAGCAATTCGCAACAATCGGAACTAACTAGGCTTTCCCCCTCTTCATTCCACGAACTTGGGTCCATGAGAAAGAATTTTACCTCAAGTAGTACGAGAATAAAAAGAGAGAAAAGTTTCTATTTCCGTGAAAGTTCCTCTTTTTCGTCATCGCGCAGTTCATTGTTTGAGAAGAAATTTTGGGCTATCGAATTTCCAGAATTTTTCATGACTGTTTGATGGTTCAAGCAAAGGAACATGTTGTATCGTAACAGTTCCGAGCAGTAGGCAGCCGAAATGACAAGGCAAAGGCAGCCATGGATGAGACGTCCATTCCCGATCCGCCGAAATGACAAAGCCGTCGAGGCGTGGCCGCGACCTCAACAAGGTGCGGGCGCACACATGAAACTGGCGCCATCCCGCGCGCAGGCAGCTCGTCTCGCGCCATGCCGACGGCGCAGGCGGCGGAAACCAACTGTTAGATACTGGAGTACAGTACGTCGTCTTCGCGTGCTGTGCCGCCGCAAGTCCGCAACTAATAGGGACCGAAATGGCTCGCACGTCACCGTGGCTAGATATACTGATCGGTACGGCTAATGAGTGCAGTCCTTTGCCATGACGCAGAGTAGGGAGGTACCACGACCTGCTGCTATCTATCCTCAGGCGAGGATCGCGTTGGATCAGAGCGTATCTCGCCGCAGCCCGCTGCTGCCACGCACGTCCCTCCCCCCCTAGTCCTCCCGAGCCCCATTTTAAGAGCCCAGTCCGTAGGCAGAGACGACGCTGGCAACCATGAGATGGGAGCAATCACTTGAGGTCAAGGACACACCTAATAAAGTCTTCATCACGCAGCTACCACACCAGCTTCTCCTCCTCAATGCAATTTTATAACACACTGAGCTATCGAATCAACAACTTGAGATAAAAATGCAAGTTGTGCAGTAGAAAAAAAAAAAGAGAGCTGAAATGCGCAAATGACATCACGCAATCAGCCGCGCGATTTTGGTGGTCAGATCAGACATGCATGATGAGCTGCACTGCCTTGCGAAATGCCGTGATTGTGAGGGGTGCCAGAGCAAAAGACATTCCCTCCTCTGTCTTCTTCTCCCAGTAGCAGGCCCTCAAAAGAGCAGCCTCCCGCGACCGCTAGCTCCTGCCATCCCTGCAAATCCCAATAAAGTGAGCGCAGAAAGGAAGCGGGCAAAAGCAGCCTCCCCTTCCACACCACCCCACACCTGGCTCTGCCGCTCTGCCTCTGTCATCTTTGACTCCCCCCGTTCCACCAACGCCAAACCAAGCTCTCTGCAACTTCATTCACCTCAGTTGCATCAGTTCGCACCATCACCTCTTCTTCCCTCTTGACTCTTGAGAGGAGGCATCCATCAATCATCAGAGAGAAGAAACAGGCAGGCGGCATGGTGAGCTCGCTGCCCCTGTTCTTGCTGCTGCTGCTGACGTAGTCGGCTTGAGCAGCGGCATCAGGCTCGGCAATGGCGGATACGAGGACTGGAGGCTGGGCACGGCCACCTACATCAAGGAGTTCCAGCCGCACCCGCTCAATGACGGTACGTGTGCCCGCGTTTCAGCCTTGCCATCGGTAGCATCAGGAACATCGGCAGTGCCTCTCAATGTCGGTTCCTCATCTCTGCATTTTCAGTGGATGAATGGTGCATGCTATTTTTCTTCTTAAAAAAATGGGGGGAGATGAATGTTTTTTGCAAGAAGCATGAATCAGTGAGCAAGAACGTATTTTCAGTGTAGCATTGTAGAGATTCCTGCTAGTTTTCAGGTAAGTGCCGCTGAGAGTGAGGCAGAAGGGAAGATTCAGGAATGGAAGTTCTTCCCTTACCTTCCTTCAGATAGATTCAGTGATTCTTGTGACTCAACATTCCAACTGTCCAACCATGTTGAGCACTATACTCCAGATGATAGGAGCACTATCTTGATTTGCGAAAGGGTGCTGCAGAAAAACTAATTATTTAGGAGGGTTATATTATGCACTGCCAATATAGAGCCAGAGTGCTTAGATATTAGTCCTGCGATGGCATATGCACTGTAGTGCTACGGTGAGTTCTGTCAAAGCATGGTGACTCGAAGCTCACAAAGTCCTAAACTAGAGTTGTTAATATTAGGTCTATATTTTAGTGCACTAATGCTGTCCTGCTCGACAGCCAAAAGAAAGGAGTTATGCAGTACATTTTCAATGCTAAATGCGCTTTAAGTTGCACAACCTTTCCCTTTGTGAAAGCTGTAGTGTAGTTGATGCACATTGAATTGAATGAATGCTTTGACAAATTGTTGTTATGAGAGGCAAGCCAGTACTGCTAGTACAATAGCGTGAGCGTTTCTTGTTGGCTGTCAGCACTGTATGTTTATCTTCAAGTCATGGAGAGTACTCGTACAGTAATTGCTCCATGAAACATGGCTGTGGGAACAACATTTTGGCAGAGCAATTCATTGCAGCTGGACTTTAGCTCCTCAAAGGATGGAATTTGATGCCCAGAATGTAGCTAGTATTTCACAAGAATTCAGTGTTCAGTTCTCAGTAAAAAAGAGGCCTGAAATTCTGGATTCAGGGACACTCATCTTTGCTTCAGTTTGCCAAATGCTGATCATTCTGTTCGACGTAATGTCATGCAGGTGGTGGCGCGTGCGGGTACGGCGACCTGGACATCTTCAGGTACGGGCGCTACACGGCGGGGCTGAGCGCCGCGCTGTTCGGCCGCGGCAGCGCCTGCGGCGGCTGCTACGAGCTCCGGTGCGTCAACCACATCCGGTGGTGCCTCCGGGGCAGCCCCACGGTGGTGGTCACCGCGACGGACTACTGCCCGGCGAACATGGGCGCCACCGACGAGGCCGGCGGCTGGTGCAACTTCCCCCGGGAGCACCTCGAACTGTCCGAGGCCGCCTTCCTCCGGGTCGCCAAGGCCAAGGCCGACATCGTGCCGGTGCAGTTCCGAAGGTACCATAGTTTTATCAGATTATCAGTGACATGCCTGATCTCGAACTGCTCGCTGTTTCTTCCTGTTTTCAAGGTTCAATTTTTAAAAACGAAATGTGCATCTTTGCCTTAATTTGGAGAGGACAAACGAATTACGAGGAAGCATTGAACTCTGCTCGCTGCACATTAGTCTGTCTTTGACAAATCATACTCCCAAGTAGCTTGAGCCTGAATATACAAAGCCATGGCGCATGGCACGCTATCACTCTTGAGCTCTGCACTCGCTGCATTTTTTACTCTGCTTTTGTGAAAGCCCAGAATGATGTTGGATGATTAGAAATGGATCGTAGAAGAATACTAGGGAATATGCATGTCTTGATTGAACCACCTTGGGTTGCTGGTAATGGATGAACCATCAGGCTTTCAAAAGGTACTACTACGTAGAGATAGAGAGAACAGCTTTTTATCAGTGCTCTCTTTGCAACTGACTTGTGTAGTCAATTATGAGCACTTCCGTGTTTTCAGACAAGTGCCATGAGTATGTTCCAACTGATGCAATCATGCAAGAGTATGCACCAAGAATCCTTTACGTACATCAGAATATGAAAACAATATATCTTGTCACTGCAGCAATCTTTACTCATCACTTGCAAAAGAGGCCGTTCCACTATGATCAGCACCATGAACAAACATAGAGCATTTCTTTCTGAATACTAAAATGCAACTAACTGACCTTACTGGTGAATGGTGATGCAGGGTGAGCTGTGACAGGGCGGGCGGCATGCGGTTCACGATCACCGGCAGCGCACACTTCCTGCAGGTGCTGATCACCAACGTCGCCGCCGACGGCGAGGTGGCCGCCGTGAAGGTGAAGGGGTCGCGGACCGGGTGGATCCCGATGGGCCGGAACTGGGGCCAGAACTGGCAGTGCGACGCAGACCTCCGCGGGCAGCCGCTGTCGTTCGAGGTCACCGGCGGGAGGGGCCGGACGGTCACGGCGTACAGCGTCGCGCCGGCGGACTGGATGTTCGCGCAGACGTTCGAAGGCAAGCAGTTCGTCGAGCAGTAGAGGGAGTCTAGACTTCCGGGGCGTCTGAAATTAAGATTGTAAGTAGAACTATATATACGCGGTGGTGGATCTTTGTTTGTTGGGAGTTGCGCACCAGGAACAATAGGCGCATTTGATGTGCTCGTCATGCGCAACAGAGAAAATTATACTACGCCGAAAAGCTTCACTCGAGTCAAGTGCAGCAAGGTATTGCCACGGTATTTTCACATAAGAAACTGAGATTACACAAAAGCAACTGGATCACACTGCTTCAGCGCTCATCCAATGGTGCATGCCAGAAGCCTCGAGCATCAGCCTCAAAAAAACCTGAAAAAACAAGAAAACGACGCTAGTCTAATAAGCGATAAGGATATATGTGAGTCAAGTAACAATAAATTCTAGCAAAAAGAAGCTGAGAGAGAGTTGTGCCGTGCCGTTCTTTCTCCATCACTTGCGAGAATTTGCGGTACTCCTCCTTGGTCTCTTTGAAGCAGGGCTATCTACGTTATCCTCAGTTCTCTTCTCACCAACATCGATTAAATCGTCTCTTTCTGGCTCTGGAGTCTGACAATCCCCATTGAAGGGTGGCATGTGGCAAAAACCTGACATTGACAATGACAAAACTTAAAACCTTTTGAAATCACGAGATTATACCCATGTATAAACTACAGTGAACGAAACTATTAAGTTCTCGAAACATTTTTAGGTCATATATAGATCTAACCAATCAATGAGCTAGGTTCCACCGTGCAAATACTATTTTGCTGACGAGCACAAATTAAGGGTTAGTTTGGATCTCTTGACAAGGCTTGCTCTGCCTGGATGGGCAAGAAAACAGGTGTTTGGATTGCTAGCTAGCTTTTCTCGTAACTTGTGCTGGCAAGTTTTTCCCTAGCTAACCCAGGATAGCAAATTTGGCTCTCCGGTGCTGGCAAGGCAAGGCTTGTCTAGGCAAGCAAGGAGAGGCAAAGCTTGCTAAGGAACCAAACTGACCCTAAATATTACCTGAAAGTTTTTCAGGAGCTGAGAGACCAGGAACGTGATCATCATCAACAAAAGACGTGTGGTTTCAAGTAAATTTGCACGACGGCAAAAGAACACTATGTTCAACTATCTATGGGCCTTGTGTACGATAAATCCTAAAAGACCATCACTAATAAAAGATCCTAGCATGCATGTATTGCCCAATACAAACCATTCATACGGCATTGTCTTGGTATTGAAGCCTGCAGTCATGTCTCTCCATTTACGGCAACCGTAGCACTGAACCAAATCAAGATCATCCTTGTCTCCATCACCCTTTTTTTTCTGGATGAGAAAGTTAACTGGAGTGAACAATGCTTTATAAAAGCGTGAAAATAATCATGTCAGAACCTTGAGTAATCTGGAACTAGAATTTAGTTTATGGGGGTATTCTCTTGATGGATAAAAATGTAAGCAAGGTTCCAAGAGAAATAAAAAAACTCTAATCCCTACCATGAACATTTAACACTCCATGACTGGAAATGCATAGACAAAAAATTGTCTAGGATTTTTTTTTAAATTATAAACTAAACTATATCACCATACCAAATTGAGTCTCATAATTCGCATCCCAGTATTCGTCCACCTGCCTGCCGAGCCACTCCTCCAGTTTGGCGTAAGTTTCACAATCTTTAAATCCTTGTTTGTTATTCAGAACCCATGAGTGACAATTTGCTTCGTCCTGTTAAAGGAATAGACAAGTTGATTCCATCAGTGCTACAAGAGTTCAGTTCTGAAAACAAAAACAAAAAAAAAAGGAAAAAAAAGACATAGCAAAGGCATGATATTTAACAATACAATAAAATCTGTAATGTCAGCTACTCCTATTAGTCCCCTTCCTGTGTGAGCGTTGTGCTTTTGCCCTCCAACTCGTTTGTAAGACTGAAAAATAATTGCACATAATCAGAATTTGAGGGAATGAACATTTAAGATATCAATACAAGTGAGTAGTGCAGAATACAAATAGCATGCAACATCAAAACAAACATTATAGCTCAAAAGACTCAATCTAGTTCCTGCAAATAGCGGGTACCATTCAAGATTTATTTTCATTCTGAAAATAGGTGGACGTGTGGAACTACAGTTCACTCTCCATCTGTAATCTAACAAGCAATGTGAATATTAAATACCAGAAAACCTAATCTCACCTCTATAAGACGACATGCCAGTACAGGAAAACCCCACAATTCATTCTCTCCCATTCCACCTTGCTCATCCCTAAAGTCAATTCAACTCTCCTTCCCATAATTTCCCCGGAAATAACAGTAGCCTTTTTAAGGGTCTTTGCCATGGGTTGGCATTTGACCTGCCAAAAAGGCCCAGCGAATGAAACACGAACACAAACAAAACATAATGTAGAAAGAAAAATGTCACATGAACTTTTACCCGAGACCCTTGGACACGAATCTTCATACGAGGTTTCAGGAACATTACTTCCAAATATGATTGAAGAGAATAATCCAACGGCACCTAAGAACACGACAAACAAAAATGTGAACTAAATGCATAAAGGAAACGACAATATGAAACTAAGGACTGTTGCTAGTCACGATCAAAGAAAATAATTAGGTTTGTTCCAAATTACAATACTGTTAAAATTGTGACAGTGTGAGAAGGATTAATTATCACTAAGTCCTTATAAGTTAATAGAAATCACAAAGCTAGAATAAATTTCTGGTTACAGGCAGTAAAAAAAAAATGACATAGCAACGTGTCTGTCAGATAGGATGATTTTCCGGTTTCTATAATGACACAAAGGTTTTTTTTCTTTGAGGAAATTAATGACACAAAGGTTACTGATGAAAAGTTACAGGCATACCATAGTATTAGTTTGTCCTGGGCGTGATCTGATTCTTCTCGAGCGGATTAATATATCTCCATGCCCATTGTGCATAGAACTTTCTGGAGACTTCCCAGAATGCCATTCCAAGGTGTAATCTGTACCCCATTTATCTAAATTCCATATATAAATTTGGGTCCCAGTACCATCTTCACCAAAAAGCCCGAGCTTTTCTCCAAGGTAGTACTTGTTAAAGGGAGAAAAACTCTTAATAGCATCCAAGTGATATCTTGCAGTTGCTTCAGACTGGACATCCAAATTAAGCTCCATGTATTTCCCTTTCTTCTGATATGTCACCACGGGGATCTCAACACTCTGCAGCAAATCATTCAGTGTCAAGTTTAAAGATATTCGAAGAAGTTGTATACTAAAGGATTAAAGCAATAATTGGAACAATACTTACACTTTTTCCTTCGTTAAAAGACTGAGACAGAAAGGCAACCGATCTGGAAGACAAAGTTTGGGTAAGGACTATTGCGTCTTTTCCAAGCTTCATGGCACCAGTCTACAAATTCACCCAGAAAATAGCAAAGATGTAAAAAACAGCAGCAATTTTAACATTAATTAAATGTACATGCATTTGATTAAAGCATATGGGGAAACTCTCTTTTAGCATTGAAAGTGTAGGACAAACATGTCCGGGACTACTGATTACATATAGGCAAACTCTCATTTACTGAAGATCATAACACAAATAAGCTCCTATAAAAAATAATTTCAATCAAACATTGCAAATAAGTCAGACAAAACATCTCAATGGAGAATGATGCATTAATTTTTAATTTATGTAATTTAGAGGTCATCTATAATATAGGACCGAAGACCAGTGTGGATAACATAGGAATAAGGAAATCTAGTAAAGTGAGTAGAAACTCCATTGTACTATAATAGAGGAAAATGAAGTCATTTTATAGCAAATTACTGACAGATATCTACCTTAAATCCGACTCCATATCTCCCAATCTTATCTGAGCAATGTTCAGTAGGTCCGTCGTGACCCAAAGAGATCATTCTCATCATTTCAGCATAAGTCATTCCATGCCATCATCAGTTACAGATAACACAGGAACGGACATGTCTTCTTCTTAAGAAACATGGATTCAACGTAAATATCCAACCTTCAAAAAAGATAAAAAGGACAATTAACAAGGAACATGCGGTCAGCAAAACAAAAGGTGGAATAACTCTTGTTAACCATTAAATATGCTATAGTAAAACTATCACATGCCCTTTGTTTAAGAAACGTCTTGAAACATTATGAAAAGTACAGATAGAAACACATTGTCTGGTGTGTTTTGTACAACATGCATGCAAGCATTCATCAGGAACAAACCCAAATAAGATATTCTGACCTAGCATATAAGGTCTCAATTTGTTTTACTTGGACTGTTATATCTAGTAGGAAGTTTTCTCAGGGCCATATTGTATCAGATATCTCGTTGTTAGAACAATAAAGCATTTTATTGCAAACTAGATCGCACAATGCAACAATCCACATCAGTATGGATTTCTGAACGGTATGGATTTCTGAACGGCACCCTGAAGACATGAGTGTACCTCGTTGCACCAGCATCTCTGGAGTTGTCAATGAGCTCTGATAATGCTCCAAAGATCCACGCATCATGTGCGTCACCAAGCGTTTGCAGATAACTGGGTTTTGAAACGAAGAAACTTTTTGTAGTAGTTGTTCTCTGATTTCCTGTTGGACCCATAACTTCATGGCCGTCTTTAACTGACTCAAATGGTGAGGATTTTGCTACATGATACACCAACACGAAATAAACTATTAACAATGAAATAGAGATACGTGGAATGCCTTCATTGGCCAATCATTTGTACATCTTTTAAAAAAAGACAAGCTAACCATGTAGGGCTAATTATTACCCTATCAATGCAACCATTTTCAAGAAGAAGAGTGACCTCACCAGATGTTCCTGCCATCTGCTTTATCCCCCTGGACCATTCGGTTCAGGCTCATACATGAGCACTGCGTGCGAAAGCTTAGTATGTTCATCAGGTTCAGAAGCAAGAATGTGGAATGTCTAGGACCCGAATGTACCAATCGCAGCCTTCAGAAACATACATAAAAAAAAAAGGAAAACAAGACACATAGCTTCGTATTAGAGACAACAAAATAAAGCTAGAAGAGTGTGTTACAACATGCCCGTACAATGCAAAAAGAATTTACCTTTTTATTATTCCAAAGGAAGCTCATGAACCTTCCCATTCACCATTCTGATGATCATCTTCAGGAGCAGGAAGTAGGGAAAATTTGGGAAATGCTTGTGTTCCTTGGCCGTGGCTGGTACAAAATTATTACTGAGCGACCAAACAGATGGCCTGTAAAAAGAAAGCATATATTACTCACTGGTGTAAATTGCAGTAAAATCCATATATAAAAGTTCTTTAAAAAATCCATATAGAAGATACACTTCTTGAAAGAAAGTACTGATACAGAAGGCCTCATTCAGTTCATGATGTATGTAATGTGCAGTAACATAGTACGGAAAATATGGAGTGTTCCTTTTCCACAAGTAGGTCTGGTCGAATTGTTGAATTGTACAGATAACTGAAATGAAATAACTAGTTAGGAAAAAATCTCAACTTACACTCTTATGGGAAGGTCACGAACTTCGGTCCGGCATATGACCTTTCCATTCATTTGCACATACTTCACGCCACCATCTGTCATAGAAATTAAAAATACATACTTCAGTCCAAAACTTGCATAAATTTAGTTAACCTATATAATAATTTGGGAGAACAACCTAAAACACAAAGGTTATGACAATAAACAATCAGTTCTAATTTCAAATAACATATAAAGAATAACGATGACAAGTTTGACACGAAGCATCTGGACCCTCTCAATGTTCAGCGTTCCTACGTTAAGAAATTGGAAGTAAAAGACAACAAGTCTACAAGTTACCACTGCTAATGTGGAGCCTGCTTAAAATTAAAGGCATAGATCAGACTATGAAATGCGTAAAAATTGGAGCAGTCCAAGTGGATCTGGCACAAGTTCATCACAAATACGCATTGACATCACACTCATACGTACGGTCATACCTTGCTCACCCGAACCAAACGATGTAGTACCTTCCATCTTCCTAGAAATGCCAACTTTCTCCTTCTCCCGCGAGTGGTCTGTGGTGCATGCTTGATGGATGATCGGTGGGTGACTCCGGCAGCCTGACGACAGTCGAGCGCCGGCAGCCTGGCGGGGTGCTACGCTCGATCGTCTGTGTGTGTTTGTCCCCTCTCCTTGCCTGATATTTATAGACCAAGGCGAGCAGTTCGCTTGCAAATTCAGATTCCTCTGGCGGCAACGGCGGTTCCATCAGATGTTGAGCCGGAGCCGCGCCACGACTTGCAGTTCGAGCACGACGTGCGTCGGTTCCTCGCTTGACTGCTTTTCGTGGACCGTCCGATACAGATCAAAGGACCGGTGCGTTTCCACACCGCTTCTCCAACCCCTCACGTCCCCCGCGCCGCCGCCACATCGCTCTGATGGCGGCGGTTGTGTCCGGGAACCGCGCGCCCCGTCACTGGGCGGGAATCGTCGCTTCCGCCTACCGCAAAACGGAACACGGTCCGCCCACGGCCCACCCCAGTGTTGGGGCTGGATCTATACGGGGATGGATATTTTTTGTTGGGGCTCCATGTTGCGAGTTGTAAACCAAGAACATGACTACTGAGATGAGACGTACACACATTTTATTTGCTGCGCTCGTCATGTGAAACAGCGAAAATTCCCTCCTCGAGGCTCAGCAATACACAACGACCACATTAAAGCAATTCCCCCTTGCGGCCCTGCCTACCTTTGAGTAGATATATGTTCCATTCTTGGTCACTACATCGATTCTCAAACATTTGATTTGAACAAGCAGTTCAGAGGAAGGTACCTCAGGTACCCTGCAACTGCAAGTACTATTACACTTTAAAAATTAACCCAAGATCACGAAATGTAATATGCTGCGCTTGTCTGCAACTCACACGTCTCACGAATTTCAGGCCCCGCTCATATCACCTGTGATAAGAGTTTCAGATAGATGGTTCGGCTGCTGAAATACGACATCCAGTCCAGCAAGGTGGTTTTTCCCCTATATAAGCTCTAATTGCTTTGGTGATAATGTCACAAAAATTATATTAATGTCATCCAAAATCGACCTTTAACAGATTTGAATTTATGATAAGATGTACTAAGAGAACCAAAGTTGTACGCTCGAGGCTAGCCATGTGAGCCCTGGAGCACATCACTTGCATAAGCAGCAAATGGCAAACTCACATCCAACGGGTTAGTTCGGCATGAACGGAAAAAAGTTCCATCATCCTACCAGTTCAGAACTCATACTACACGCCAGCAGAACATGATTTGCCTTAAGCACAAGATTCAAAATTGCACGCTTCACAGACCAGCTACATATTTTACCTTCCTAAGCCTGAGAAGCTCAATATTTGAAAGCAAGAGGCCCCTGGCCCCTATACTTACAAACAAGACGACTATTCCACCATATTTACAAACAAGTCGACTAGTAACTAGTAAGTGATCTGAGTTTGACTATACAAAAGCATCAGTGCCAAGCTACTGCAGCAGTCCTCGATAAGTGTATTTAGAGAAGGCCACAGGTACCATCTCAAAACAAAGCATCATACAAGCTGGGGAGGAAAACAGAGGCATGAAGTCAAAATAAGAGACAAGAAGATGCAACTCGAGTGATAATAACAGCTATGATGTGTAACAGTGGAGAAAAGAACAGTTACCATGCATTCTTGTCCTGTGTCACTGCTTATACTTTGCAGGCCCCCTCCGTAGCCTCTTTAGAGTAGGGCGAGGCACATCATCCTCAGTTTGCGAGGATGCACCGTCAAGATCATCTGCATGTGGAGTTTCAGTTATGCAAGAGTCTTGATAAGTTTATGGGTTACATCTACACAGCGATCACAGGTCGTACCTTCACTATTTTGTGCACTGGCGGGGTGCCTTTCTTTTGTTCATCGTAACCAGATCTCTTCTCACCTATCACAATGACACCACGCCCCATTTGCTGCTCTGGAACCTCACACTTCCCGTTGAATGGTGGCATGTTGCAAAACCTGAAATTAAATATGTCAGCACTTCAAACCTGTCAAAATAGTGTGAAATAAAAATGTTCAAGTGCAAATTTAGTGAACCAAGGTCTTAAACTTCTCCAGTTTTGAACTCCTTAGGGTATCTAGAAACATCTTGAACTGATCAATGAATCGACCATAGTGTAAATATTGTTCAGCTGACAAGCACTACATTACACCATTGCACGAAAATATAACCAGACCTAAGAAACCAGCAAGATCGCCATCATTGATTAGGCACTCAAGCACGGTGCCTGTATTAATAATATGTAGTGATTCCATGGTAGCCAAAATGTGCAGTGGTAAATTCACTACATATTATCATCTGCGAGTAGTGTGTAACTTAAAAAAAGAAGAAGCATATTTGCATGATAAACATGAGTAAAAGAAATGTCATCACTTGTAAAGAAGTGTTCTTGTGCAGTTACATATGAATGATGACTCAGTTGTGTAATAGTAGCTAAAGGCATAATAGTAAGATCACAACTTTTCAGCATGGTTTCACATTCTGCATACAAACCATTCTTCTGGAAGAGTGGCCGAATTAAAGCCTGCATTCAACATCCTCCACTTCCGACAGCTGTAACACTGAACCCAATCCTGATCAGGCTTGTAGCGCTCACCAGCTTTTCTCTGTATGAAGAAAGTGAACTATAGTGAACAACCCTTGAAAAAAGAGTTAACATAATATTTTCCGAACATATTAAAGAATCCAGAATTAGAACTTAGTTCATGTGCAATATGAACATGATAGCCTAACTAGAAACATGGAAAGGTACATAAGTATTTTATAAAAAATATTGTCCAGTTAAAGCAAATCCTAAAGCCATACCAATTCAAGATTGTCATATTTTGTATCCCAGTATTCATCAACTTTCCTACCAAGCCACTCCTCCAATTTGGCATACATTTCACAATCTTGAAATCCTTGTTTGCTGTTGAGAACCCAAGAATTACCATCTTCATCATCCTGCAATAAATAGAAGTCAATTCCATGGACACTACAACGGTAAAAAACAATAATATTCAGCCAAAAGGACAGCTATATTTTTAAGCACAGGGAAAAACAAAGCTATGGTATTTGAAACATACAATGAGATTTGTGATATCAGCAACTCCTATTAGTCCACGTCCCATGTCAGTGCTATGCTTTTGGCCGCCAACTCTTTTGTAGGACTGAAAAGAGGAAACACATAATCAATATATGGAAATAATGCACTGCAATAAATGAATCGTTCGCAGCTAAATTAGCTTGAACCCTAAACTCAATCTAGTTCCCGCAACTAGCTGTTACATTCATGTGTATATCATCCTCAACACAGATGGAGCAACACTTCGCTCTATAACTCTACTCTAGCAACCAATGGAACTAAAACACCAGAACAGCTAATCTTACCTCTATCAGACGACCATGCCAGTACAAGAAGATTCCACAATTCATTCTGTCCCATTCTACCTTGCTACGTCCCAGAGTCAATATGATACTCCTTCCCATAATTTCACCGGACACAATAGAAGTATTGTTGAGGGTCTTTGCCAAGGGGCGGCTTTTGACCTAACAAGCATAAAAAAATTAAATGAGAGCGGAAATATAAATACACCACAATATGGAAAGAAATAGCACGTAAATATTTACCGAAGACCCTTGGACAGTTATCTTCATTCGAGGATTCAGGAACATTAGTTCCAAATAGGACTGAAGAGAATAATCCAGTGGCACCTGAGAATGACCCACAAAATTCGTGAACCAATTGAAGGGAAAGAAAAAACAATACAAATAAAATCTTTGCCAACCATGACTAAAGAAAATGTGTCAATGTGAATGTTTGTCACTGCATCCTCATTGAACTATGAAGTCAGGTTTAGATGCAGTTTATAAGAACATTAAAACTACAGCATTCCGTCAGAAGATACAATAAACTTGTGGTTCAACAAAGGATAAATTTCTTGTCTATTTCCTCCAATAGAAACCCCAAATAATATGAAAAGTTAGAGCATGCCTTGTTACTTGTTTGTCCTGGACGTGATCTGACTCTTCTCGAACGGATTAATATGTCTCCACGACCATTGTGCACAGGATTCTCAGAAACCTTCCCAGAATTCCATTCCAAAGTGTAATCTGTACCCCATTTGTCTAAATTCCATATATAAATCTGTGTCCCGGTACCATTTTCACCAAATAGCCCAAGCTTTTCTCCAATGAAATACTCATTAAAGGAAGAAAATTCCTTAATAGCATTCAGATTATATTCAGCAGTAGCTTCAGACTGGACACTCAAATCAACTTCCATATAATGACCTTCTTTACGATATGCCACTACAGGGATCTCAAGGTTCTGCAGAAAATAATGCACATAGACTTAAGAAATCTTCACTAGAGTGATATACCAAGAATAAAAAAAAAAATAGTAGAAAGATACTTACATCCTTTTCTTCGTTAAAAGACTGGGAAAGAAAGGCCACTGATCTTGATGATGAAGTTTTGTGTAAGCACAACTGCATCTTTTCCAAGCTTCATAGCACCAGTCTACAAATAGCATACATAAAAACAGTAAGGTTGTAATACATATATAAAATCAAGTCGATAAATGTTGTTTTTTTTGTTTGAAACGAAAGATACGAGCTCTAAAGGAGACTCTCAAAGGCACTCATTAGTCTACAGTCTATAATCAACCAACCCAGTTGCAATATCTAGGGATCAAACCCCCAACCGGCTGCTGAATACCATTAGGGCAAGAAACCCAAGCCAAGGGTTGGTCCTCACACAATAAAACCATGTATTCAAAAGTCTGACCAATCGAGACTGCAGGCATGATTGAAGCATGTAGATAAACTAGCAGAGGCTTAAATCCTGACAACTATCTGGAACATCGAACTGGCAGAAATAAAAGTTTTTTGTCACATAAGGTAACTATATGATGCATGTTAACTATACCAGCTTACTGGACAGAAACGATAATATTGTAATTAGCATTTGGCAATGAAAAACTAGCTAATAAAAACAATGGATGACTGAAGATCTGTAGCATTTACAGTCAACAAAAAAAAACATCACTTGCCACAATTGGGTGGGTGGGTGGGGGGGGGGTGGTTACTGGAAGATGCCAACCTTAAACCCAATTCCAAATCTCCCAATCTGATCCTCGCAATGTTCATTCGGCCGTTTGTGACCAAAAGAGATCATTCTCATCATATCAGCATAAGTCATTCCACACCCATCATCAATTACAGATAAGACAGGAATTTTTCTTTGTGCTTTCTTCGAAAACAAAGATTCGATAGAAATACTCAACCTTCCAAACAAAAAAAAAAAAAAAATAGTTAGAATGACCAAAGAGGAGACAATAGCTCATCAAATATGTTAATAACACATTTCGCAACAGGACCTGTAAAAACATCAACAGGATATCAGTTTATATCATTACAGTGGCTTTAACCTATATTCAACAGTTTCATTTTTGTTTTTCGTCTTTTTTTGTTTTTGTGAGAAAAATTCTCTTTTTGAAAATAGTAATGACTCAACGCCTTTCTTAGGGCCACAAGAGATAAAAATAGCAAAAAGGAATTCCTTAACTAGACTTCACAATGAAAACACAAACTGGACATAAAATCAACAGCATAAAATGATCACACAATAAACAAAAAACCACATTCTGATTCAGCATCCTGAAAACACAAGCATACCTAGATGCACCAGCATCTCTGGAGTTATCAATGAGTTCTGCTATTGCTCCAAAGATCCAGCCAGCATGTGTCTGACTAAGTGTTCGCAGATAACTAGGGTCTGCACTGATGAAATTTTTGTTGGTGGAGAAGTCTTCTGTTTTTTTACTGTGGGATTCAAAACTCTTGGGCTATCTTCAACGGACTCGCAAGGTGAGGATTCAGGAGCTGATCTACGGAGTTCCATGTCAAGTGGATCATGATGTTTATGTGAGGTTGTCATTCTCTTGGGGTTCGGCCTACTATCACCAATCTCCTCATTAAAGTATGGAAGTTTAGGGTTCCTTGAGCCATAATGAAGATCAAGTTTGAAAGACCTCTTTGAAACATTCATCGCAGGACTGTTCACATGTTCCTCTAGTCCTATAACAGATAAGCGAATAATGGTTAATAAGCAAAGTGTTTAAACCAGCAAAAGCAAGCAGGCTTACCTTCAATGTCAACTTTAAAAACTTAGTACCATAAAAACTTATCATCCAAATAAGGAAGTGAATGAAGATAGCCACATATAATTAAAAATAGAGGAAATGACAAGGTGTCACCAGCACAAAAAAATGTATGATGAAACAGATGCATGGAATGTCTTGCATTGTCAATTAGCACCGCATTAATCAAAATGTGTCAAGCAACAATAAAAAAATCAGAACAGAAGCTCACCAGAATACCTGGCGTCTGTTTGCAGTCTCCAGGACCATTTGCCACACTCAAACATGAGTATCGCACGCGAAAAGTTTGGGCACTCATCAGGTTGAGGTGCAAGAATGTGGAAAGTTGAGGATCCACATTTAACAATAGCCGCCTTACCAGGAAAAAAAAAGAAACACACAGAGAGAGAGAGAGAGACACTATCAAATTACAGACAACAAAAACAGAGCTACTAGATTTCATGTTATTATAACAAAATACAGTGCATAAAACAGCACATAAGTTGTTAGGTCCCAAATCTTTCTGTACTATACAAATTATCTTTACCTTCTTATTATCCGAAAGGAATTGCATGAACCTCCCCCATTCAAATTTCTGCTTACGGTCTTCTGGAGAAGGAAGCAGTGATAATTTGGGAAATCCCTCCGCTCGTATGCCTTAGTTGGCACAAATGAAACAATTGACCAAATGAAGGGCCTGTAAAAGGAATAAATTAATTGACTGTTCTAAATGTTATAGAGCATTGGTGCAATATTAATGTATGTATTCATCTAAACATGAAAAAAAAAAGGTACAGACAGAATGTTTCCACAAACTTTCAAAATAATATCGTTCATGTGGGTGAAGGTCGAGATCATAGGTTCAGCAATATTGCACTTTACAACCAATCATAATCCCATGCACGAGTTCAATTAGGAGATATGCAATATTATGCTATAGGAAAAATGAATCATTGCTCTTTTGCCAAAGGGCTCGGTCCAAGCTAGTACAGGAAGTTAACTAGATAGAAATTGTCAACTTACACTTCTATCGGAAGATCACAAACTTTAATTCGGCATATATTCTTAGAATCCTTTTGCAGCAACACATAGGTCAAGCTACAACCTACCATAAAAATACATTCTTCAGGCAAAATCTTGCATAATTGTGCTAAACATCAAGACAATGACATACTTGGTGTACAACCAAGTTAAGAAAAAATATAGTACAAAGTAGAAATGAGATGTTTGGCAGAGATAGCATAAGTATTTACACAAATTTTGTCCACCTACAATCCCCAACATCCATTTGTGAGAAATTAAAGTGCATGGCTACAAGTTACAACTGATAACATGCACGCAGTCTGTTTGGTAAATTACCAAAAATAAAGTGTGGCTAATACTATGTAGTATTGTACATTGAGCAGTACACAAATCGAATTAGCTCAATTCCATCTATATGTGTTACGGAGAACCAATCTACGAACCTACATTTTTTTTGTAGTTATTCAATAATGAACTAAGAATAAATAATGACAGTACCTCGATTTTCATTTGGTTGCTCATTCAAATCAATGCTTCACTTCCCATTGCCTTTTTTCACCTGATAGAAATGACAGCATCATTGAATGAAAATTGATTACTCTCAAAGCTGAAATAGATTTGCTGTGCAAACTGCAGAGAGCCAAAATGGAACGAAAGCCAATTTTTAAGCAGTCAAATCATATATTATGAATGCTTGGTGCCAAGTTACATGCAAGCGAACATGCACATGGTTCAAGCGAATACCAAAAAAAATGTAACATATGGTAAGATACTACACAACAATTCTTAGCTCTGACGACAGAACATGAACAACCAAATACTCCAGCAAATCATCGCATGTATACACACTAAACAAGTCGAGTAATAAAAAACCAATGCACGTACACGCCAAATGCAACACCAGCGCCAACAGAACATGAACAACCAAATACCCTTCTCTGACAACTAAAACATCGCACCAGTTCGATCAAAATACAGCAAGAGAGACTATAAAAAAAAATGCTCGAAAGGGGCACTAATTACGGCGATTCGACTCCTGAAGCCCACACAAGAAAACAGAGCATAAATTCGCCCCAAGGATCATCATAAACCAGGTAAACACCTAAATCGAAGCATGCAAACACTTGAACAACCAAGCCACCACCAACGCTGATACCCCTCAAATGAAACTGCAATCGACACCGACAAAACTCGAAGTAGAACAGAGCACTGCACACGGAGCTGAAATTTTCCACAACCACCAGTGAAATCGAAGAAATATAACCACCGATCATGCGGAGCGGCGACCACTCCTTGAGCAACTCGTACGCACATACACGTAAGAAACACCCCTTGCCCAAAAAAAAGATGGCCTCGAAATTTCAGCCCTTGGGCAGTGGGCACAGTACAAAGCCCCAACCAACAATCCCAAACAGTATCACACGCCGCAAGCTGGCCGCGCGGCACCGCGGACGCCGAGTAACCGAACA
>JAAXCT010002535.1:0-68400 GCA_012490785.1 Eragrostis nindensis | reverse complement strand
AAAACTCGAAAAACACAGCAATGGAACCAAGCCATTGTTTAAACTAAAAGTGCGTTGAATCAAGCCTTTTTTTTTTATTATAAGCCTGACTACGGCTACACATAACACTGGAGTGGAACAACACCTATACTTTGAATAGGTCTTCTATGAAATATGCAAATTATAGTTATCATGGGAAAGGGCAGAAAGCGTTTACTGAAATTAATTTACTACAATATACTCTCTAATGGGGTGGGATGACACATGGATGGACAGATGAGATACTTTACGATCAGATGGTTGTATTCTTTCAGGTTATGTGGCTCAAACCTGAGCTCAGTGTTTATAGCCATTAATTTTAGTGGATGGTTCTTGTATAAGATAATTATATCAGGTATAGTATCTGTGACACGGAAAATAAATTTTCTTCATTCTCAACTAATTAGTTGTTTCCGGCCCATTTGTACCCAACAAAAACTGCCTATATTTTATTTTTGCGAGTAACAAAATCCTTATATGCCACTCTAAATCTCTTGCAGTCCATTCTACCTGGTGTGAATCTGAAAGATGCTATTCATGCATTTGATGTTGTTAAGGAATCCTCATGCCGTCCATTTGTACGGTCAACAAGGGTGGCGGTTTACCAAAAGAATATGTAGTCGATGTCTATTCATTTATTTTATTTTTTTTGGTGGGGAGTAGCTATTTTATTACCTCAGATACTAAACAGTGCCTAAATTTTTTTGAATTAATTACATGCATGCATATGGAGGTTGGGATATATTCATTGGATTTAATTACTTTATTATAAGAAATCTTCAAGATAGCTCATGTCGCCCATTTGTAGCCAACACATAGCTCTTGCCGCCCAATTGTTTCTGTCGTAACCCTAATTTTTGGAGATATCGGGACATCGAATGCGCCGGATTAGGACTCTACCGATGAGGGACGCCTGTCGGTTACGAGGCCTATTGGAGGAAGACGAAGTCTTGTTTCTTTAGATATACTAGTACCAATGCACGTGCGCCACGCACATGTCTAAAAAATAACATCACTTTGCAGGACCATTTGCATTATGATGCACTTGACTACGTTTATCTTTCATAGCATAAATTTTAAAATAATATCTAAATTAAGATACATTAATCATGTAAATTTCTGACAACAGTCATTTGACAAATTACATAAGTTCATCGTCAGAAGCAAACTTTTGCCTCGCAAAATGAGAAGTGATCGAAGATGAGCAATATAAATTGACTTGAATAGGATAATCCATTATAATACAATAACATAAAAAAGAACAATATAAGGATTCTTGAGCACAAATACCATTAAATGATCATCAATAGTGTATGTCTTTGCTGTGCCTTGCAGCCATACAATATTTCTTTATATGCCATCTATCTCTATCTGTAGCCCCATTCATATGCTTTCTGGCATCTGATTAGGAAGACAAGAAGCATCAATCAGTTAAGAAGCCAAAACGTTCCTAACAAAAATGAAATTGACCAGTAAATTTGGAATTTGCATTGAGAACACAATGGCCTAGTGTAACTGATGCGATAAAAAAAAATCAAAGCGCTAAACCACATTCTATGGCCCTCCCAAAATTACCTACTGTTCCCTGCCTAGTAGTTCATAATATTCTACTTTTGTAGTTTCAAACATAATCTAGTGGTCAGAGTATTGTTGGTTGGAGGGAGTATTTACGTTAAAAATATTGCTTGTACAGGGCATAAGGAAAACTCCATATTTTATGATACAACCCAACATTACAGCGTTGTAAAGGATACTACAAAAGTAACTCATAAGTAATTCAACTACTGATGTTTCGGATTTGTTCATGACAGTTTAACGTCACCAAAAATCAATGAACTTAAATATCATAATTAGTGATATGTCCCGTTTAAAACATAGTTAAAAATCAAGCTCACCTTCAGAGGCCATCATCACTTCCAGAGTACAAGACATCACTCTCCTCATCAGCAAAGGTGACCAAAATTATACCAGCCTAGCTATGAAAACCAAAAGGAGTGGAATAAGATTTTAGAAACAAAACTAATCAACAGCAAAGAGACTTCCTAGCCAAATGTTGAAATCTACATTCGAAGACATCTCTCGCTTTCTGTGGTAGCATGCTAAGGAATCTTTTTTTTTTTGTTCCAAGTCGTGCAACTCACCACTGTAACACGATCAGCTAACATCTTTTTCCCTTTGATGTGATTTCAGCGGATGATCGATGGTCCTAGTTTGTAGACTGCAGAAAACAATATTAATCACAAGGACCTTAAATAAAACAAGACCAGAGCACTGACACAAACCAATCTGAACAACGAAATATCATGCTCAAGGCCCAAATAAATTTCTATTAGTACCATTCTGTACCAAATAGCATGAAGCATGTCTGGGAATCGAAAATGAAGCCTCTTGTACTTCACTGCATTGCATATAGTATAGGAGAAAGAAATAAAATCAGGTAAACATGACATCTATGACACTATATATAATTCTATATTTTTAAAGTACTATCGAGAAAACAAAAATGTAATCAGAATACATGAAGCGTGCATGGCATATAAAATGACGTGAACAAGCTGTCCTCCATGTCACCCTTGGACTCAAGGTCAACAAGCATATGACTGGTTGCGGTCGCAATGCATGTCGTAACAAAAAAAAGAATCAGGTATGTGAAGCAATACAGCAGTGGTAAGCACTTGGCGTCAGATTCAGCAACGTATGCTCAGGTCAGCTGGAGGTGTCGTCCATCCGTGCAACATGTAAAATCAAAACAAAGGCTGGTTGACAAGGATGAAAACAGGGTGGAGAACACGATACATAACTTCCGAATGAACCCACCTTGACTGGAAACCACACGGGCGAGGTCGTCAGCGTCGCCGTTCAGGCTGCGGATGGCGACGAGAATTCCTTCCCTCCTTCCGCCATCGATCGTCTGCTATCTCCCACCAGGGTTGACGAAGACTGTGATCCATGGCGGCATCGCAAATCTCGGGGGAGGCGGTCAGTGCGCGATCTTCGGCGGTGGTGGCACTTGCTGCTCTCCACCTCCGATGCAGCCCCTCCTGCTATCGTCGGTGGGCATAGATCCGGAGAAACAATCAATTGAAAACTACCTGTATGAGAAACAAATGAGAGAAGAGCATACGTGTAGAACGAGCTAGAGAAACGGCAAAACTACCTGTATGTTCGTGGTCTCAACAACTTCAGGGAAACGGCAATTTCGTACACTCAGAACCTAGTGAACGAATCCCAATTAGAATCCACACCCGACGCCGCCTAGATCAGCCACCGGGGAAGCCACGATCCAGTAGACGCTGCCAATCCTTTCCAATCTCAAAAACTACCAACTGGGCAAGGAGCGGGATCAGGACATCACCTTCGCGATTGCCTGCCGTCGATGATGATTGTCGGACGACGATAAGCGATCAGGTCCTCGACGACGACCATCTGCACTGCGGAGAAGTTATTTCCTAACGAAACTGATGCGCCGGGATGGAATTAGATTCAAGAGTAACGTAAAAAAGGAAAGAAATAATCAGGCCTCGTTACTCACGGTATTCAAAGGAGGCGGGATTAGGAGGAAAGGGTGGACTTTTACTCACGGGGATGGAATTGGATTCAAACTTTCCTAACAAGAAACTTTCATTTGAAAAACTTTCCTACGGCAGTGTTACTCATGAAAGGAGGCGGGATTGGGAGGATGGGTGGCGTTGGTCACGGTGAAAAAAGACCGTGCGCGGGGTGGAGGTTGTCCCGTTTTTTGTACTGCGCCATGACAATTGTCCTGTCCTCTTTCCTTTTTTATGATTGGCCCCACCCAGCCTGGCAGGATCGGACGGTTTTTGAAAAGGGGTTGATTTAGATCAATGGTGGGTACACAGGGGTGTAATCTGGTAGGGTAAAACCGATTTTCCTCTCAACTGGTTCTTTATTGGTTTAGATAGATCTAATCCTAACTTATAAAGGGGGCAAGACCCACCTATAAGTGTAATGACACCTCCCCACGAGAGAGGGGGATCGCACCACAACACATCTCGCCTATACGGCAATACAAGAACACACTGAACGTAGGGCTATTATCCTTTGGGAGGCCTGAACCAGTATAAATCGTATGTCCCTCTTGATCGATCTTCACCGAAGCAAAGCGCTCTACCGAACTAAATATCTGCCGATCTCGCTGTTCAATCGTGCTACGACAGTTTCCAACACATATCTCCAGCCTCCCATTGACCACCATAAATCTTTTAATATGCTAGAACTGGCCATGTTTCCAATACGTACACGAAACGTGACCCAATATCTATATATAGCATGACTGTGTGGAGTTGCCATCATCGATATAGTCATTATGGAGATGAAGCTAAAGACCTATCTTTCCATCATCACCACATTGTTTATGCATCACCTCTTGCTCACGTTTGCCTACATTTCCAACCATGGGATGCCCAAGGCTAGCTCCACTGGTTTTAGCTTAAGGGTGATCACTAGTAAGGCTATCAATCGCCGTAGTGATGGATTCTTGAACGTGCACCACAGCCTCCTCGTCAACCTTCAGCAACACCCACCATCCTTGGTCCCAAACACCACCCTACTCTCAAAGATTGACCCCCCTCAACCACTACAGAATCCACACTCCTTGGCGCTTAGTTTTGGCACAGGCAACGGACCACAAGATTATATTCTCAAAATCGACATGATAAATCCACTTACATGGATACAGTGCAAGAGGTGCAACCCCCATTCCACGCAACACAACCCTCTTTTTGATCCAGAAACCTCACCGACCTTCCACTATGTCCCGGGCACGAGCCCGCTGTGTGCACCGCCTTATGGCCCCGTGCGTGGAGGTCGTTGTGCTTTTGAACTCCGCAATCCGAGCCCCGTGTGGATTAAAGGCTACCTATCCCAAGACCACATCACCAATGCGGCAACGGTCATTCCAGGCTTTATTTTTGGCTGCTCCCACTATGCCCAAAATTTCTTCCATGAGCGTGTGTATGCTGGCATGGTTGATTTGGGCAGGGCACCGACCTCACTCGTAATGCAGGTGGCGGCTCATTGGTTTACACGATTCTCATACTGCCTTTTTTGGGGTAGCAAAACCAATCGCCAGGGATTCCTACATTTTGGCACTAATGTGCCACATAATCCGCACTTGAAGACCACCAAGATCCTACCTGCACTCAATGCCCATGAGTCAGAGTACTACTTGAGCCTCACTGGCATTAGCCTAGGCACAAGTAAACTGGATAGGATTCGCCCAGAGATGTTCGCACGCAGCAAGGATGGACAACACGGAGGTGGAGTGGGTGGAGATGCCGGAGGATTACCTGCGCTGGGTCCTGGCGCAGACGAGGGAAACCGATCCTGTCCCTACCCTCGACGACTACAGCGTCGACAGTACCCAGGACCCCATTAAGGCTGAGCGCATCTTGCAGCAGATTGGCCGGTTCCAGGCCAGCCAGGACGAGTTCTTCCAGTTCCAGGCTTGGGTCCGTGACACCTACCAGAAGAACGCCTGCATGATGGTCCCTGCGGACGTCGCCGGCCCCAAGGACCTGTTGCAGGAGGCGATGGGCGAATTATGGGACGACCTCATGCAGGAGTACGAAGACAAGGAGAAGGCATCATCTGGTGCTGAGGTTGTTGCGCTGCCTTCTTCCAATTGATGCCGCGCCCTCGTTGTTCTCTACTGCTTCTCTCTTTTATCTGAAGCGCTGCTGCTAGTTGGATGCCATCAGTGTCCTATCTAATAAGCTACTATTAGGAAATGATGGATGTTTGTGTTATTAGTAGCTAGTTGGATCGATGCCATCAGAAATCGTATGGGTACATTTTTTTATAAAGAAATTTGTAATTGCAGTGATGGGTAATTTTTTTTCTGAGGTTGCCGTCCAGAATCCATGGATGAGTTGAATCCATGTTGGAGGTGAACTCCTCACTTATACCTTTCCTATCGATCTCTTGTACAGCTACTGGTTGTTATCGAAGCAGTAGTAGTAGCGTACAGCTAGAAAGGATTTGGTTCAGCAAACATGGGGGAAAGAAGAAAACCAGCTAAAAGGAACAACTCTGCTCTGCTGTTGATGAACCCTGCGAAATGCAGAACAGCAGACCATTATTATGCGGCCCACAAAATGGGAATCTGAAAGTATGCGACAAAACATTGCCTTTTTTCTTTCTTACTTGAAATAACTACATCTTTTTGTGGGGATCGGATGAGCTTGCTGAATGGCTGTATTCCCCTGGTTGATTGCAATGCTTCGATGGCCCTGAATGCACAATGCATTGGTTCTCCCACTCTGTCCAAGTCCTTGCGAACTTTCTCTTATCCGAACAAGATAAAGCCTTTCCAAAAAACACTAGCCTAGAAGGCAAGTACAACTGCAAATCAGAGATCGTGATTCACAGATAACCTGGCTGGCAATCTGTAAGCCTGTAAGCATTTCACAATGTCATGCAAAAGTACTGAAACTCTTCGTCGGCCTGACGATGCTTGTACACTAGAGGCGTGCTTTTGAAACTTGTCTCTAGTTGCTTGCAACTCTTTCAGAGCTTCTCGATTGGCACGCGATCGTTGGCGTTTCTTCCGAACAGGAAATCCCAACTTGAAGAATTGAAGCGACACAGCAGTTATCATACTTCTAGTGCTGTTACAGTTCGAGGTGCTTGCTTCACCATCTTCTGTCCCTGTTAGTATCTGTTGGTCCAGAATAATATCCACTCTGTCTGGCAATGCCATTTGAACATACTTGCGAAGCCCAATGGTCTCTCCAAATTCGTTGTCCGTAGGTCTTTTCCCAGTGAACATCTCCAGCAATAGTATGCCGTAGCTGTATACATCACCATGAGTGGATACTTCATTGCCCAGCCCATATTCTGAAAACAATCAATATAGTTCTATAAGAAAGTTACTCTCTGAACAATTCACATATGTTCATACAGTGAATTTATATAAAATTCATATCCAAGCCTATCTGGGTATGTATGAATTTTAAATGTGAGAATCTACATATTTCTCTTTCTCAAAACAAACATGCAGATTCCAGTCTTTTTGCATTTTTTTAAAAAAAAGTCTCATTGAACTGTTATACATATGTAAATGAACCACACCTGGAGCTGCATAACCAATTGAACCTCTCATTGATGCCCATCCACTTGATTTCTCAGATCTTGATGCAAAAACCTCGCAAGCCCAAAATCACCAAACATGCGCGACCATGTCACTGTCCAGGAGAACATTGCTTGGCTTAAGATCACAGTGAATAATTGCACTGGCTTATGTTGGTGAAGATAATCAAGTGAGGATGCCACGTCAATTGCAATGCATAGCCTTGTAGTCAGATCTAGTGCCTTTTGTTCACCATCTTCCATCATATTTTGGTGTAGCCATTGATCTAAATTTTCATTTGGTAGAAACTCATATACAAGGGCCTTGAAGTCTAGGCCCTGAAAATTGATACTTGAGCAGACCGTCAGTATCTTCACAAGGTTTCGATGTCGAGCACATCTTAAAGTCTCACATTCTGCAATAAAACTTTGAGAAGCACCACGTTGTGTGAGGTTTATAACCTTAACAGCAACAATTACATTCTGCCCATTTACTCTCAATTCACCTTTGTAGACTGCTCCAAGCTCCCTGCTCCGATGAGATTCTCGGAAGCAAAACCATTTGTCGCATTGGCTAATTCAGCGTAAGAAACCCTCATATGTTGCTCGGTAAGGACTGGAACTTTGTAGCTTTGCTTTTGTTTTTTGGTTCTTGTGATAGAAAAACTGACAGTGCAAGTACTAATGTGACAAAGAAATGTGCTGCATATGGCAACTATTATGGCGAGTTTCCTTGATGGCTTCTTGGAGCTTTGGCTAGAACAGGTTGGCAATTTTAGTTGAGGGATACCACCACACAAGCCATTATTTCCAGTGACCATGATTGCAGTTGTGTAAGAAATACCCCTTCTGTTGGTACTCCACCTTGCAATTTGTTGAACGAAAGGTTCAATGAAGAAAGTCCTGGCAGCCTGCCCAAGGATTGCAGGAATTGGTCCAGATAAATTATTGTGGGAAACGTCAAGCACCAAGGGCCTCTTAGATCTCCTAGTGACAGTGGAATTGTCCCTTGAAGGTTACAGATGTGTTGAGATATTCAAGCTTTGGCACTCACCGATGGTGGTCGGAATCTCACCAGAAATCCTATTGTTGGATAAATCAAGCTGACCTAATTTTTTTAGATTCCCACTTCTGCTGGCAGAGTCCCAGATAAGGAATTGTGTGAAGAGACATTATACCCGATAATGTTGATATGAAAAGTAGTCTTTAGGATAGGACCAGAAAGATTGTTGTAAGAAAGATCCAACGCCGCATCAAAAGGACAATTGCTGAGGCTAGAAGGTATAGTCCACTAATCATGTTTATTAGCGAGGCTAGCCTAGTAAGTTTTGTAAGATTGCAAAGAGATACTGGGATGGGTCCTGACAAGCATTATTTAATAAAGATAAGCGATCTAATTCTCGAGTTTTCCAAGAGATGATGGAATAGCTCCTGTGAGGAGATTATCCCCATGTCAAGGTAATTCAAGTGATTAGGTTCCCTATTCCATCTGTTATTGTTCGGTTATATTGTTATCTGCTATTACCAGATACTCCAATCGTGTTGAGAGATTACCAATTGAATTTGGCAGCACCCCTTGGAGTTTGTTGACACCGACATCCAGCACCTTCATATTGCTAGAATTAGTTAGGCTAGTCAGGAAGCCCCAGTCAGCGTCATTTATTGCTTCGAACTGATTTCTAAAAGCATCACAACAGACATGTCCTTCTGGTGAGCTCCAAGCATTGGGGAATGGTTCCGGATAGGAAGTTGTTACTGTTTTGAAAATTTGAGCATGGATGCATTGCACAGGGATGATGGGAGCACACCATGAAACTGATTATCTGATACAAGAAACTCTGTTAGTTTTGAAAGCTTGCTGCCCGTATCATAGGGAAAAACCCCTGTCAAATTGTTTTGTTGTATGTTTAGAACTGTAGTCTGAAGAAAACTCTGGAAGACTGGAACTCATTCACATCCATTCACTTAGGTACATATATATACATACAAGTACTTTGGGTTATTGGGCCATAGTATACAATAACACAGCCCAACACTCCCCCTCAAGATGGATGATAGATATCTATCATTCCCATCTTGTTACACGCTAGATTACACTCTTTTACTCCTAAACCTTTAGTTAGACAGTCAGCTACTTGACTACTTGAATTCACATAACTCAAATCTATTGTACCTTCATTCAACTTTTCCTTAATGAAGAAACGATCGATCTCCACATGCTTTGTTCTGTCATGTTGAACTGGATTATTAGCTATATTAATAGCTGATTTGTTATCACACCAAAGTCTCAGAGGGCCTTTTCTTAGGACATTTAACTCTGATAGAAGACCCCTTACCCATAATATCTCACATACCGCAAGTGCCATGGCTCTATATTCTGCTTCAGCGGTTGATCGGGATACAACCGATTGTTTCTTGCTTCTCCATGATATCAAGTTTCCTCCAACAAAGACACAAAAACCTGAAGTCGATCTCCTATCATCAAGACAACTAGCCCAATCAGCATCACAATAGCCCTCTACATTCAGATGGCCATGGCTCTTGAACATGAGTCCCTTTCCTGGACTACTCTTTAAATATCGTAGTATCCGATAAACGGCATCTAGATGTCCACTTCTGGGATCATGCATGTACCTACTCACAACACTCACTGCATAAGAGATATCAGGTCTGGTATGACATAAATAGATGAGTCGTCCAACAAGCCTTTGATAACTCTCTTTATTCACTGGATCACCTGATGCACATAGCTTATGATTTAGATCGATAGGGGTTAATGCAGGCCGACATCCAAGCATGCCGGTTTCATTAAGTAAGTCCAGGACATATTTTCTCTGTGAAAGCACTATGCCCTTTGGAGATCGAGCAATTTCAATACCAAGGAAATACCTGAGTTGGCCAAGGTCCTTGACCTCAAATTGCTTACTCAAATTGTCCTTTAGACGTCCGATCTCCATTACATCATCACCTGTAATAATAATATCATCCACATATACAGCCAAGACTGTAATTCGTCGTCCAAAATGTCGATAGAAAACTGTATGGTCTCCATTGCATTGTTTGTAAACCATGCCACACAGTGCACGTCTAAATCTGTCAAACCATGCCTGGGGAGATTGCTTGAGACCATACAAAGATTTCTCAATCGACAAACGTTTCCAGATATGCGAGGCTTAGAAACACCTGGTGAAATCTCCATATATACCTCTTCTTGAAGATCACCATGAAGAAAAGCATTCTTGACGTCCAGTTGATGTAAAGGCCAACCAAAGTTTGCCGCACAAGAAATTAAGGTTCTTACTGTGCTCATCTTTGCCACTGGCGCAAATGTCTCATCATAGTCAATACCATATGTCTGGCTATAACCCCTTGCAACTAGTCGAGCTTTGTACCTTTCTACCTTTCCTTCTGGATTCTGCTTCACTATGAAAACCCATTTGCAGGTAACGGCTTTCTTTCCTACTGGTAGTTCCACAATATCCCAAGTTTTATTCTTTTCAAGAGCCTTCAACTCCTCCAACATAGCCTCTTTCCATTTAGGATCACAAATCGCTTCTTTCCAGTCTTTAGGGATAGCCACAGACTGTAATGATGCAACAAACGCTCTATACGCGGAAGACAAAGATGCATAAGAGACATAGTTATTGATATCATTCTCATATCCATACCTTGGAGGAGGTACTCCTGCATTAGCTCGAGTACTTTTCCGTACTAAGATGGGTTGATCATCTGGTGAGGGGTTTTCATTTTCGACCTCAGAGGATGATGAAACATCGACCACTTCTTGCTCATTGTTAGACACTATAGCTGATGGACATTTTTCTGAGGCTGATGGAGATCTAAACTTTTTTCTAGATAACACTATGTTCTTCCACCTCTCACCCACCGAGCTATCTTCCTTAGAAGATGTTGAATCAGGCACTACCTCCATTCCCTTTGGTTTGGGAATAAAACCACTAATCACCGCGTCCATCTTCTTAGGTTGTTGCTCACTTGAGCTACGTTGCACATCATCATTCTCCCCCTCTTGCTCATCACCATCCATGCTAGGAGCATCAAGGTCAGTAAACAAAGAACTCAAATTTGTCTTTTCTCCATAAAAAGGATCAGACTCTCTAAATGTCACATCCATACTCACATACAAGCGTCTTTCAGTGGGGCACCAACACTTATACCCTTTTTGACTTGATGAGTAACCCACAAATATGCATTTAACTGCTCGAGGGTCCAATTTACCGACTGAAGGCCTATGGTCCCTCACAAAGCAAGTGCACCCAAATACTTTAGGTGGAACAGTAAATTCATTCACTCCTTGTAACATCTCATAAGGACTTTTCCATCCTAGCAATCTTGAAGGAGTACGATTAATCAAATATACTGATGTCATCACTGCCTCACTCCATAAAAACTTTGGCACATTCATGGTATACATAAGTGAACGTGTAACCTCTAAAATATGGCGATTTTTCCTTTCAGCCACTCCATTTTGAGGAGGTGTATCTGGACACGTGGTTTGATGCAATATTCCCTTGGATGATAGAAATTTATCAAACTCATTATTTACATACTCTGTTCCATTGTCTGTCCTTAACACCTTGATCCGAACATCATACTGATTCCCAATGAATGAGCAAAAATTCTCAAAGCATTTAAGAACTTCGTTCTTGTGTTTCATGAGATAAATCCATGTCACTCGAGAATAACAGTCAATAAATGTGACAAAATATTTCATTCCACTAACTGAGGTAATTGGGCTTGTCCACACATCCGAATGAATAAGCATAAAGGGAGATATACTCCTAAGTCCCCTGCTTATATACGTGGCTCTTGTATGCTTTCCATATTCACATGCATCACAAGCAAGTCTCCTCTTATCCACCTTACTCATCATTTGTGGGAATAATTTGGCCATAGCATCAAATGATAAATGGCCTAATCGACAATGTTGGAGCATCACCTTAGCTTCATCTTCATTCATACTTGTTGCAAGAGCAGCACCAAAAAACTTACCATCCTCCTTCCGATCCAAGTACCACAACCCACCATATCTGATTCCATTACCAAGTTCCTTTCCTGTCCTTCTATCATGAATGAGACAATGCTCTCGATCAAAAGAAACTCGACAGTCCATTTGATCAACTAAAGCACTTAATGATAATAGATTAACAGGAAACGAGGGAACATGCAAAACCGATGACAAAGTGATAGAAGGAGAGCACTTGACTGTACCAACACCTTTGATTGGCTGGCATGTCCCATCGGCAGTTTGTATAGTCTCCTTACGCGAGGTTGGATATGGGGTATAGGATAAAAACTCACCAGAAGCACCCGTAACATGTTTAGAAGACCCCGAGTCAAGTATCCATTCCGAGAGAGGAGTTTTCATGCAAGAGAGTGCTTCAGCATTAACATCCTCCTTTTGTAAAACTCCCATATCCGCCACAATTTCCTTATTCAAGGATGTTGTCTCACATGTTCTCTCAACAAGCATTTTGATCATATTCTCGAGCTTCTCCAATTTCTCGATAATTTGTCCAAGTACTTGGTTTTCTCCCATCATGTTGATACCCAGAAATCTGAAATCAGTAGCACATACAGAGAGCTTCCCCCTTTGTTATCCAACTTATCAACAAGGAGCACTTGCAACTGCTGAAACTAACAGCTGCCTCTGTTCCCTATCCTCTGTTTGTGCCTCCCAAGCACCTCACCTTTCTTGCTTTCCTCACAGGTCACAGCTTGCAGCACTATTCAGTACCAATGCTTCTCTCCCACAACAGCTCGTAGCGATTAATCCACAAATCGTCACACAAATCAATGCTTCTTGATTCAACACCAAGATCAGTATTGCTGTACTGCTCTGGCGCTCTCTAATAACCAGCCCACGCAAGAGCTCCTATTCACGATTTGCCCCTGCTCACACCACTCCTTTGCACGGCCCTGCAACACCAGGACCTTCCGCCTCCTTTCTCCACTCTCCAGCAATCGATGCTCCCTTGCCAAATCTTGGCTCACCACTCGCACGCACAACTCCACCCGTGCACAGCCTCTGCTCGGCACCGTACTACAGCAGCACCAGAAGCTCTTCCGCCTCCACGCGTGCTGCTCGCCACCGAGTCGCACCAGCTCCTCTCCAACTGACCTCCCAACACAGCAGCGTCCTCCCTGCTCCGGAGCTCCTCCAGCCACGCACACGTCCTTGCCCCAGCTGCTCTTCCGGCGCTACAGTAGCTCCGCTGCTACAGTAGCCGTCATCTCCTCCCGTCTCGCAAAGGCTCTGATACCATGTAGTCTGAAGAAAACTCTGGAAGACTGGAACTCATTCACATCCATTCACTTAGGTACATATATATACATACAAGTACTTTGGGTTATTGGGCCATAGTATACAATAACACAGCCCAACAAGAACTGCAAGAGAAGAGAGATTAAATATCGAAGACGGTAAAGAGCCTTCTATTTCATTATTTATGAGATAAAGTCCGGTGAGTGCACGGAGGTTTCCAAGTGCGTGGGGCATGGACCCTGAAGCTTGTTCTCAGATAGAGAAAAGCACTGTAAGCAGCTCTAGGTTTCCCAATGATTCCGGGATTTGACCCACTAGACCATTATACGCAAATCTAGTACCTGCAGTGAAGTCAGGTTTCCTAACCATGAAGGGATGGTTCCTTCAAGATTGTTTTGTGCTAGTAAGATGCTCAATAGATAATAGCCCTTGTAGTTGGTGGTATGCTTCCTTCAAGGTTATTAGTGGCAATACTAAGAAAGGTCAATGCTGAGAGGTTCCAAGTGAACTGGGGATTGTTCCTGAGAACTGATTGGAACCTAGACCTAGTGTGATGAGATTGACAGGCTGTCTATCTCTGTGGCACTTCTCTTGTCATGTTGTTCAATTGTAGGATGAGAGTTTTCAGATTCAAAAGGCCTCCAATGCTGGAAGGGATTCTTCCTGTAAGCCTGTTTTGGCCAAGATTAAGTAGCTCGAGATTGTGCAGTGAGCTGAACTCGCTTGGTATGACACCCTGCAACTTGTTACTATAGAGAGAGATGTTGACAAGTTGGCTGCAGTTGGAGAGTGACGGTGGGAATCTGACCTTCGATGGAGTTGAAGTTAAGTTGCAGAGTCTCGAGGTCATGGAGATTACCAAGCTCTCGTGGCAGGATGCCATGGAAGCGATTCAATGGAAGGTAGATTCGCCTCAAGTACGTGAGGTTTCCCAAGGCAGGGGTGATGGTGCCAAGAAGATTGAGCTCGTCGAGGTCCAGCGCCACCACACGGCCACGGCGGCTGCCACTCAATCCGCAAGCCACGCCGCGCCACTGACACATCGGCATGGACCGGTTACCCCATGACGCCAATGCGTGCGATGGGTCACTCCTTATGTGTGACTTGAATGACATGAGGGCAAGGTGGTCAGTGTTGTTGCTTGCAGAGTATTCAAGGAGAAGAAGGTGAGCAAGAAGAACTCGTGGAGTAGAAGCATTGCTGTCAGTGGTGCTTGGCTGCTCGGGAGGTTTGTTTTAGCACAAGGCAGCTCCATCTTCTTCCGGTTATATAACTGGAGCAGCATTCTCCACTGTCTTTTTTTTTAAAAAAAAATAGCCAATGGTCAATTCGGCTTTGACGAGGTGGACCATACAAACCCACTTAGTCTTGTATGTGGTTATCAGTTCGGGCTGTTATCCCGTCAACTTCTTCTTTGGAAGCATGGTGCCAAGTTGCATCTTCATGCGTTGGACTCTTGTTTTGCTTCCATGCAGCTTGGTCAATCGAGTAGACATGGACCAAATAAATCGATGAGATCAATTGATTTGTAGTTCAATTAAAACAAATAACTGAAGGTGGACCTGATAAATGTCTTGTGAACTTTTTGTTTCTATGAATGCCAATTTCAATCCTTTTGTGGATAAAAAAAATGGCAATTGTGCATCGTCCTGATGGTGCAGGTTCAGGAAGTAGCAAGGAGAAGAGGAGAAATACAGTCCACATGGCTGCTAACCAAAACAGTTTGATGATCATAGTGAATTTCCGTTTTCCATATCAAGAAATGTGCGCCCTTTTTGTTGGTGTGGGAAATCAGAATGATCGGTGGGAAAAGGAAGGGGCTATTTTGCAATGCAATCAGTCAAGGCCAATGATGAGTATATAATGCAGCAGGTGTTCTGCCATTTCGTTAAATGGGGAGCAAAAACAGAGTACAAATAAAAATAAAATAAAAAGATTAAGTCCAACTTTAGTCCCTCGTCTTTTCTTCCGGTTCAATTTCGGTTCCTCATCTCTTCTACTGGTTATATTTAGTCCAATCATCTATTGAAACCATGAAGATGTGTGCAAAACCACCTTAGAAAACCATTTAGGGACTTATGTGTATGGTTTTAAGAGATGAGGGACTAAATATAACCAATAAAGGAGATGAGGGACCGAAATTGAGCCAGGAAAAAGATGAGGGACTAAAGTTGGACTTAATCTTAAAAAAAAAAATGGGTCCAAGTGGCCGGCAGCTTATGCTGCCCTTTCGCAGTTCAAATTAAGCAGGAGAGAAAAGAAAAAACAAGGTGTTTGACAGGCCAAACACGCTACATTGTGCTACTCCAAGACTATATAGTTCTAGTCAAAACCGCTGCAACATCTACATTGCTTTCCTGCTCCTGATCATCTCCGGCTAGTAGTGGTGTTTTTCTGGCCATACTATACTGTTCCATTTCCTCCTTTGCTTCGAAAGCCACCGGCTCCCATTTCTGCTCCTTTCCTTGAAAATTCTTCGGTCACGTTCTTTCTAGATGTTCCACCAATATATACGATGGCCGCCCCAGTGAGAAAGCGCTTGTTTTCCTTCGGCATCGCCCAGCAAATTTCCTCGAGCTGCCACCTCCTTTTTGTTTGAGTCGGGGTTCAGTGTACATGCATCATTTCGTTCCCTGTATACTCCTTTCTTTCATAGTTTACTTTATTAGCAGTATCCCCACTGTGTGTCTCGTGCATTGAATGTCTCCTCTCTTTCATAATGAAAGATCATTCTGCCACTTTGAATGTCTCGTGCATTGGCAAGTGGAATTTTAGGTATGTTGGGAGAGGCTCCCTTGCCCATGATCAAGTTGCCAATTTGCAGAAACGTTCTGACTGAAAGAGCTGTGGCTCATGGACCAGGCGTTGGGATAGGATCGGACCAGGCTGGGGCGCACGATCAATTCAGTTGCCAATTTGCATTTGGTTTTAGCGGTTACACTTTTCTTGTCCCAAAATCCTTATCTCATTCGATTTACTTAGAAAGTCGCCGCCGCACTACCCCGAAACACCCCACCAGTTTACCCTTGACCTTTCATTGTTCTTTTCGTTTTCTGGCCGAATTCAGATCACTCTGTTCCGTTTCCATCTTGCCACAGTGCCACAATATTCCCGTAGCAAATCAAGGACCGTCATTCCCTTCAAAGTTCTTGTGGCAAGATGGGCACTAACATGTAGACCATATACGAACACGTTTCTTATGCTTAGACGTAGAAAGTGCGATACATGTAGTGGCGTCATTATATAACTAAAATGCATTAGAGGGCGGACCACATGAACCCCAAACAACCTGCTCGCATAATGCATATATAATCCCCAATTTAAGTACTCCGTGTTAGATCAACTTATTTCGTCAATTGCTGCAAGACTTGATTGGATCTACAGAACGTACGGTTATTGTGAGGATGATTATGGACAATACCCTTACCGAGTTTGATTACGAGGTCGCCGAGCTGCGGCTCCCTGGTCCAGTTGCCCAGTCCTAGAGTCTCAGTATCGTCAGTCCATTTGCCCAGTCCTAGAGTCTAACTATCCATCAGATCAGGCAAAGCCCCGCTTGCAATTTCCGTTGACTTTGCAGCTCATCATAGGCCTTGCAGATCTGCTCCACAGCCTCATTGAACGATGAGGCATGCCTTTTTTGTGCTTTGTTTCCTAACAGCTCATTCTTTGCCTTTTCAGTAAATTCCTGAAGATCTGCCAGAGTTACAAAACCACTGCAGGATCACAGCAAAGAAAATGCAGGTATGTGAGACAGGAGAAGCATCAATCATCCCAAGATATCAACATTATCAAAAGGTCTACAACTATCGTCTAACAACCATTTAAAAGAATGGCAAGGCATAGAAGAAATCTGGGCAAGCTCCAACAGGGTATATCTACAAAGGAGTCAAAATCATTCTTATTGTTACAAATAAGGAATCAAGGCCTTAGGAGTTGTCCAGAGTATTGTAACATGAGCTGAGTAACCAAAGCTCAAATAGACATAGTGAGGATATTCAGGGAAGCAGTTTTTGTTTAAAAGCATCATTTCAACTCTTAATAACCAAATAAAAGAAAACTATGCCCCCTGGACTGACCTTGCACAGCAACAAGAAACAATACATCTAGTGGGAATGTGTTGCTTCTATATAGACAAACAGAAAGACATCAACCCCCACCGGAGGCCCGAGCAGAACTAGCCGGGTTTAAGTAAACATGGGATTGGCTAGGTAGAACTGAAACTTGAGAGCTACGTGATGTCCCAAAATCTGAAATTGAATCACTAAAACCAGAGCTCTGGGTTTGTTAGTACTCAGAACCACAGACAACATTTCTCTAGATTTACATTCGTTCTTCAATTAGCGCACGTGTAACTTTCCCCAAAAAGAGAGGGGGGGGAAAAAGGAACCGTAGGTACTACCAACACGCTATGCGACTCAGCACCACAAAGTACGGGACTTTAAATTTGGCAAGTACGCAATTAATTGCAGACATAAACCTCTAGTGGGAGAAGAGGCTATGGCATCTGAACTAAACAACACCATTGCGAAAGTGCATGATGATGGTAATTTGTCGCATGCCTATAGGCGTTACAATCAGCATCCATAGACGACAACAGTTCACGAATGCAGGAAGGTTTCCGACGTGCAAAACAAGAAGAGGAAAAGTAATACAGGATACATGTCAGGTTGGGCTAGCAGTGTTTGTTTGGTAGTAGGTTATATGGATGAAGGAATGGAGGCAGGAAAGAACGGGAGGTGACTCACGTCGCTTTGGTGCTGTAGAAGGAGACAAAGAACCTACCCGGAGTTGGCGTATGGCCCAAATCCTCGGGCTTGGTGACCTGCAAGAGGAGCTGGATAGGAAGGAGAGGGAACCTAGATAGATAGCAATGGGAATCGCAGAGGGAGGGGAGGTACCTTGGCAGGCCAGGGTGGGTAGCCCTTGACCTTGGCGAGGACGAGGTCGCGGAGATGTGGGGCCCCTGGTCGACTTGTTGATAGGATTATCAACTTCCATTTGTCCCATTCTTAGAGTCCCACTATCGTCAGGCGACTTCACAACATGTTCTGACAGCTTTCCACTTAGATCAGGCAAAGCGTTGCTTGCATTTTCCGATGCTTTTGGCAGCTCACCATAGGCCTTGCAGATCTGCTCCACAGCCTTATTGAACAATGGGGCATACTTTGTTGGTACTTTGATACTCGGAGCTTGATCTAACAGCTTATTCTTTACCTTTTCAGTAAATTCCTGAAGATCTGCCAGAGCTACAAAAGCACTGCAGGATCACAGCAAAGAAAATGCAGGTATGTGAGATAGGAGAAGCAACAATCTAGCACCAAATATATACGAAATTATGAAAGGATATAACAGCAATAGAGAGATGCCCTTATGTTGAGATAATTTTATCAGTCAAAGCAAAAACTGAGTCAATCATTCGAAGATATCAACATTATCAAATGGTCTCTACAAATATTTGTCTCAAAACCATTTAAAACAATGACAAGGCATAGAAAATCTGGGCAAGCTCCAACAGGGCATATCTACAAAGGAGTCAAAACCATTCTTATTATTACTAATAAAAAATGAAGGCCTTAGGTATCGTCCAGAGTATTTTAACATGGACCGAATACCCAAAACTTACAGAGACATAGTGAGGGTATTAAGGGAACTAGTTTCAATTTAAAAGCATCGTCTCAACTCCTAATAACCTAATAAAATAAAATTATGCCCACTAGACTGACCTTGCACTGCAACAAGAAACCTTACATTTAGTGGGAATGGGTTGTTTCTGTACAGACATTAAGAAAGAAATCAATCCCCTCTGCAGCATAACTAGCATGGTTAACTAAACATGGGATGACTACATAGAAATGAAACTTGAGAACTATGAGATGCAAATTAATACTAAAATCAGAAATTGAATTACTAAAATCAAAGCTCTGTATCGTCGGTACTCAGAACCACAGACACCATTTCTCCTAATTTACATTCGTTCTTTATTTAGCGCACGTGTAAAAGCCATCTTTCGTGAAACACAACATATGTACTGCCAACAAGCTATGCAGCTCAGCTCAGCAAAGTCTGGGACTTTAAATTTCGCAAGTACACAATCAATTGCAGCCATAAACCACTACTGGGAGGAGGGGCTATGGCATGTGAACCAAATGACACTACTTGGAAGTGCATGATGACAGTGACTTGTCGCATGACTATAGGCGTTACAATCAGCATCCATAGCCGACAACAATCCCCGAATGCAGGAAGGCTTACAACATGCACAACATGAAGAAGCGGGAAAAGTAATACATGACACATGTAAGGTTGGTCTAGCATTTGTTTGTTTGGTAGTAGGTTATGTGGATGAAGGACTGGAGGCAAGAAAGAACAGGAGGTAACTCACATCTCTTTGATGCCATAGAAGAAGACGAAGAACCTACCCGGAGTAGGCGTTTGGCCCCAGTCCTCGGGCTTGGTGACCTGCGGAGAGGAGCTGGATAGGAAGGAGAGGGAACCTAGATAGATAGCAATGGGAATCACAGAGGGAGGGGAGGTACCTTGGCTGGCCAGGGTGGGTAGCCCTTGACCTTGGCGAGGACGAGGTCGCCGAGCTGTGGTCTCCTGGTCCACTTGTTGATAGGATTATCAACTTCCATTTGTCCCGGTCCTAAATTCTCACTATCATCAGGCAACTTCACAAGGTGTTCTGATGGCTTTCCACTCAGATCAGGCAAAGCGCCGCTTGCACTTTCCGATGATTTTGGCAGCTCACCATAGGCCTTGCAGATCTGCTCCACGGCCTTATGGAACGATGGGGCATACTTTGTTGGTAATTTGATACTCGGAGCTCGATCTAACAGCTTATTCTTTGCCTTTTCAGTAAATTCCTGAAGATCTGCCAGAGTTACAATAGCACTGCAAGATCACAGCAAAGAAAATGCAGGTATGTGAGATAGGAGATGCAACAATCTAGCACCCAAAATATATATGAAATGATGAAAGGATATAACATTAATAGAGTGAAAATGCCCTTATGTTGAGATAATTTATCAGTCAAAGCAACCCACTGAATCAATCATTCAAAGATATCAACATTATCAGGAGTAGTCTCTACAAATTACCGTCTAAAAACTATTTAAAAGAATGGCAAGGCATAGAAAATCTGGGCAAGCTCCAACATGGTATATCTACGAAGGAGTCAAAACCGTTCTTATTACTACAAATAAAATAATGAAGGCCTTAGGAGTTGTCCAGAGTATTTTAACATGGACTGAGTAACCAAAAGTTAAAAGACATAGTGAGGATATTAGGGAACTAGTTTGAATCTAAAAGCATCGTTTCAACTCCTAATAACCTAGGGGAGCAGCCTGGTGCACGTAGCTCCCGCTTGCGCAGGGTCTGGGGAAAGGTCCAACCACTTTGGGTCCATTGTACGCAGCCTTTCCCTGCATTTCTGCAAGAGGCTATTTCCAGGACTCTGTCCCGTGTCCTCATGGTCACAAGGCAACAGCTTTACTGCTGCGCCAAGGCTCCCCTTCCAACTCCTAATAACCTAATAAAATAAAGTTATGTCCCCTGGACTGACCTTGCACTGCAACAAGAAACCTTACATCTAGTGGGAATGGGCTAGGTAGAACTGAAACTTGAGAACTCCGAGATGCAAATTAATACCAAAATCAGAAATTGAAGTACTAAAATCAAAGCTCTAGGTTCGTCGGTACTCAGAACCACAGACACCATTTCTCCTTATTTACATTTGTTCTTTAATTAGCACACGTGTAAAAGTCTTTCCCGAACCGCAACATACATACTACCAACACGCTATGCGGCTCAGCTCCGCAAAGTCCGGGACTTTAATTTTGCAAGAACGAAATTAATTGCAGCCGTAAACCTCTAGTCGGCGGAGGGGCTATGGCATGTGAACTAAACGACACTACAGCGGAAGTGCATGATGACGGTGATTTGCCGCATGAATTGCCGAACGCAGGAACGCTTACAACGTGCACAACATGAAAAAGCAGGAAAAGTAATACATGATACATGTAAGGTTGGTCTAGCAGTGTTTGTTTGGTAGTAGGTTATGTTGATAAAGGAATGGAGGCCGGAAAGAACGGGAGGTGACTCACATCTCTTTGGTGCCGTAGAAGGAGACGAAGAACCTGCCCGGAGTAGGCGTCTGGCCCCCCAGTCCTCGGGCTTGGTGACCTGCGAAGAGGAGCTGGATAGGAAGGAGAGGGAACCTAAGATAGCAATGGGAATCGCAGAGGGAGGGGAGGTACCTTGGCTGGCCATGGTGGATAGCCCTTGACCTTGGCGAGGACGAGGTCGCCGAGCTGCGGCTTCCGGGTCCACTCGCGCCCCGGCTTGGCGCCGCACCTACCTCCGGGAGCCCGCATTGGCGTCGGCGGCGGCTGGCCCCAGCTTGGAACCCTAACCCTAGCAATCCCTACTCCCAATGGAAGAAGGCTCTCCTCGGCCAAGGAAAAACGATTTATGAGACCACATATACAATGGATAGTTGTTTTAGATGTCTCAAAGAAGTACTATACTTCCTTTATTTGGGATGAAAAAAGGAATATTTATGAGTTGCATGGCAACTACAACTCCTACAATAGTGTGAAAGCCGTCTCATACTCCTAAATTTTAGCGCATGAGGTGGTTGCCTCGCGAAACAACCGCTTCGTTCTCTCACCTCCCTCTCTCTCTTCCATGTCATCAAAAATTCTATATAGTAATGCATGAAACGGCTACGAGACTGCCTACGTGTAGCATTGTACCTGCCCTTAATGGGCATTTCATTAGCATTTATTAAGCTGCCACATCAGATAAAAAGATGACATGACAAGAGTTTTAAGAAGAGAGAATATTTGCCTTTCATCCAAATGAAAGACTCCAGGCACCTTTTCCTAGACAATGAAAGTGAAATTAAAGTGCATTGAGCATATTTTCTTTCATTCTCCACCATTTGATTCAATCCTATGCAGCTTTTTATATTTTTTCTATCCTAGTAAACCGTGAAATGAAAGTATGCATTGAGAGATGTAGTTTCCATTTCACAAAATAAGATTACAAAGCTGATGTGGCATATTTGGAAAGTGTGAGATGAAAGCCTCCACTGAGACTGGCCTTATAATGCAACATTTCAGATGCATTAAGTTCTTGTGTACTCTCTTCGGTTTTAAATTGTTGACGTATGACTATTTTTGAGTTACGTTTGACCATTTGACTTATTCAAAATATTTAAAAATTATCATAGATTTTGTTATGATTAGTTTTTATCACTAAAGGAAATTGAAATATAACTTATAATTTTGCATATTTAAGCTAATATTTTGAATAAGACGAACAGTCAAACGAAACTAAAAAATAGTCAAACGTCAACAATTTAAAACCGGTGGGACTAAGTTGCAACGAAAAAGAGAAATCAATGTTTAAACAGTAGCGGATTCAGGGTCTAAAATGAATAGTTATAACCTGCAAATATTCAAGTTGATATTTTATTTTTTGTTGCAGCGAGTTGATATTCTATTTTGTTGCAAGTTGCACTTTAAAATTTGCATGATAGTAGATGATCATATGAACTATATATTCATATTTTTGTAAGATTTTTTTGTGTCATTTTTAAGTGTATTTTTTTAAGGTTTTTTTTTTAGCCAACTTGACGCTTCATTGTTAGAAATGCCTGCCAAAGAACCAAAGCTTGAGCAAGATGGGTTCAGAATTGCTCGATTTAAGCTCTAATTTGGTTGCCGCATGGTTGCAAATACAGCTATCTTGTGCAGATTTTGGAATTGGTATGATAAGGAGACAACTATTTTTCTCATATAACTACTGGTCGAGCAAAGTTGCATGGGATTCCAGGATGGAGATTATGTGGTTAGAGTAGTTGTAAAAGCTCTTCCTGCGTTAGTGTTTTCAAGCTGTCGGCTTATGTGACAAGATGCGCTAAGATCATTAATGGATTCTGAATACATATTCTAGGTAGAATCTTGCGTTAAGATGAACTAGTTCATTACACAACTATTAGGAAATTTTGGCAAGTAAATATGTTACAAAAGGAAGAGAGAAAAACATTCGACATCGCAGATCATGGCTTTCTCTGACCAACGAATTCAGATGCTCTTCATGGGTTTCTGTGAATGGTTCCTGCGGCGCGTCTTCACCAGAGATGTCTCCAACTCCTGCAGTGTTGTGTACATTATGACTCAATGAGTACCCAAAAGGTGAATCGGATTTAACATGATATGACCAAAACTAGATCCTAATGCATCTGAAAAGTGCAACAATACTCAGACAAGCAACAGATCTGTGATGTATATGATAGTTATATTGATAAGACAAATTAGTTAATGCATTAAATTAACCCAATCACATCTGCTTCAGATCTCGGTACATAAAATGAAGATAATTGGATATCTTTGTACAGGATTGCATCAATTGTGTACTCAATCCCGGTATATCTGTATGCAAATTTATTTTTGACATTCTGAATTCCCATAATGGGAGAAAGTTTGATAAAAACAAACAAAAACCAAGTATTATTTTACATAGAACTCATAGGCCCTATGTACATTGAACGATGGCCTTTTTAGAAAAACTCCTCACGTCAGCTAAATAAGCATTAATGTCAAGAGAACTAAAAGTCTAGACAATAAAGGTTCAAAATCACCCATGAGATTTAACTGTGGACACATTATTGCCCAGCCCAGCGTGATATATCCCATGAAATGTTCATACAGACAGTTTTTTTGTTCGCTGACCTGAACAGTAGTGTTAGGAGAAACCTCTTTCGACCAGATACTTTCTAAATTATAATATTCCCTTGCTCTTTCTTCAAGTGCATGGATGATAATGCTTCCTGACATAACAGAGAGAAAATGTCTACAGTTAGAGAGCAAATTCCATCATAGATCAATCATTCAGAACAAACTTTGGACAGTGTGGAACTGAAAGTATCAAGTACAAGACAAAAAAGCATAACATTGGAATGCAAGATACACCATGTTTACATATTGTGTTTGGCTTTTACATCTGGAATTGAATTTTGAAATTAATAGCAGTCATTTATTTTATTGTTGTGTTATCCAGTCTAGTATAAGCACCCAAAATATGGCAATACGAATTATCAACCAAAACAAAGCCTCTTAGTCCCAAGCAGGTTGGGCTACACTAAAAATGAAAACCTAAGAATCACCGATACGGGGATACCGGTACGGCGATACGATACGCCGATACAGCGATACGCGAGTTTCAAACCAAAACAGTGGTTTTATAGAGAGAGTATCGGAGTATCGGAGTATCGCCGTATCGTATCGGGTCGTATCCGATACGGGTACGGCAGCCTCCTGGGCGTATCGGTGATTCAGAGATGAAAACCACAAGAACAAAAAGAAACTATGGCAATAAGAACAAAAATAATATTTAAAATCAATGGTCAGGTCATACCTGGAATTTTGTATCTTTAGTACAACGTTAAAGTTGACTTGCACTAAAAATGCTACAGTTGACTTCACTAAAAATATAGTTATATCCCTCGAAACTTATTCCACTCTATTAACATTTTAATCATCAGCATATAAAGGTCCGAAAAAGGGGAAGAGATTGTAGAAAAAGACCATTGCATGTTCTGTATTCAGTCCTTAATCAGACAAGACATGATTTTGTAAATGAGCATAAAGTTGAACTTCAAACTCAAATCTTGCCTGTGAAATTCAAATTCAGTTTACTTTTGTAAATAAATATGAAAGAAATTTTAAGATTCAGAGATGGTACTCATCATTGAGCCACAACTGCGATGCCTATTATGAGCAACAAAGTTTATCATGGAGCGCATCTGAAACATTACTCCAACTAATCCCTTGGTTGTTTCTCTGGTTTTCAATTGTAGGATATAGTAAGATATGCAGTTATCGCAGTGAGATAAAATATTTTTTTGGGAGGGGACTTGTTTCAAATCATCAAAGAGATGTGAATACTAATAAACTAGTTTTAGTCCCTTGAATGCAATTTAAGTATATAACATTTCCACAGTTTGAAATTCGCAGAGGGGAAAGGATGACTTCAAGTTGTTGATGTTACCTGAATCAATGACTACCCACTTTCCAGCTTGTTGTCCTTGTACACTCGGCATCAATATTCTTTTGGATCCCTTCTGTTTCTGCTTTATCTGTAAGCAGAAAGGAACAGGTCAACACAACATAAATACCTCCAAGGACATCACCAGGTTTTTGTGGCTTCCATGGAAAACCACCCCCAACCCTCAGAGCGCCTAGGACATGCCACAAAAACCAGGGGCATGACCAATGAAATTTTACAATGTACTGCATAGCCACTTGCAGGGTCCTTAAAACTCTGTACAGCACATGTCAATATGAGGAAACACTCTCACTATTCAAAGACATTACCAGGAAAAGTTTGTAAGCAGCCAAAACTGAGAGGAAGCAACGGAGAATGATGTTTTTACATTAATTGTTTTATTCTACTCCAAATAGGTCTATTGTTGTTGCTTCTATCATCCAAAGCACTTCACACATTTTACATCTGAATCTGACTACCTGTCTTGTTTGCTAATGGCTTCAGTCAAACGCGTATTAAAAAAATGTTGCAACAAACATTACAATGATCTTTGTTAACTTCACCTATCTCACTCTCTATAAACTGAGTCAACATGAGGCTCAGATTGATTACACAAACAACAAAGACATGACGGAGATTCCGAGTACCATGCTAAACAGGGGATTGAAGCATTCTTGGGCTTGCGCTGCCATGGATCATATGCGAGGCACATAACCGCCAAGCAGAGCATATCAGGATGCTACTTCCTTGGTTATAACTTGAAAATGAAAACGTTCATTTACACCTCCAACACATATGACCAATACAAATAACCACATTAACACGCTGGCAATTATTGGTGCATTAGAGAATGGTATAGTTCTAAAGTCATCACAGTAAAAAAATAAAAAAAATCGGCATATAGCATCTGAATTATCTCCAGCAGGCAGACCAACAAACAAGAGATTCACAAGTAAAGGAGGGTACGACTCTATTGTCTTGTGATTTCTGGAAATGACTCCAGATTTCTAACGAGAAATACGTGTAATTCACCGGTGAAGGCAACGCATACCCGTCTCGATCCAATAATTTCCTTCTGAGTTCTGATACAAGGAATGATAAACTCGTGGCAGACAGGGTTAATCCAAAATCAAGTCGCAAATCTTACAATTCGATGCACAAAAATTACTGTGAGTCACGTTGCTGTCCCAGACGAAAAAAGGAAAACTATGTTTGCCTTTCGAGGGGAGAGATCGAGGAGGGGTGATTCAGGGGGGACATGCCTTGTAAAGGAGCGCCTGAGCGATGTTGCGGACGTGCCAGTCGGAGCGGCCGGTGGCCGACCACCATGTAGTCGGCGCACGAGCCTCCGTGCAGCCCTCCCTCGCCGACGGGGAACACGCGCACGTCGTCCGCCCGGACATCGTGCAGCACCTTCTCCACCTCCGGAGCTCCAGCAGCGCCGCCGCCTCCTGGGGGGCGGTGAGGCGCCGGTGGAGGAGGAGGTTAGGAGGCGCGTTAGAGCGTGTGGCGGAGGCGGCGGCACGCCCCAGCGGCCCAGGGCGCGGGATCGCGCGGCGGCGAGCATCGGCGGCGGCGGAGCAGGGTTCCCGCTTGTGATTTTTATTCCCTTTTCTTTTTTGCGAGGAGGCAAAATGAAACGTATTGATGGCGATGGATATGTTGTGCTGCAGTGGGAGAGCTGACGCCCCTTGGATCAGTAATAGACGACCAAGATCTGTCCAATTCCGAAATTGGTTGCAAATAATAACCTCCCATATCAGTATTGATTAGCCAGAAATTTCAGCCCTCTCATATGAGTTCTTGTTGATTTCACCTCAAGTTAATTTGAATTCAGCTAAAGCATCCGAATTTTTCGTTTATCTTAATAAAGGCATCTTAACGCAGACAACTAGACAAGCATGTAGGTCCGGCAATTTCCTTGTTGTGATGAGCTCCGCGAGCCCCCGACCCAATCGCCCGAATTGAAGATGGAATCCCCACCCCAGCTCCCCCACAGGTGGACCCAAGGTCTACAGGCATCGCGAAGGCTCTAGCTACTGCTCTAAGAAAACTCAAGACACCTTGTCACACTGACCACACATGTGATGGTATTCCCGCTTGTGTTTTCACTAGCTCTCACTTCAACGCCTCGAGATTTTGGATTGGATGGGATGCTTGACATGCCATCTGATCCAGAGGCCATCAAATCATGCCTGCCTAATCTACTACTTCTGTCACTAGAGAAAACAAAGGTTCCACAAGATTTCATCAGTAAGTTAGCTGAGCTTCCTTTCCTTGCTGGTCTCACTTTGGATCACGGATCATACAAAGATGAAACTCTTGTCTTCTCTGCTAGTGGATTCCATAGCTTGAAGAGGTTGACAATTAACTTGCTAGAATTGAGGAAACTTGAAATACATGAATCAGCACTTCCCAGGCTTGTAGTTTGGATATTCTTCAATATTCTGATGATCTAGAAATCAGCATTATAGGTAAATCAGCATTGTTGACAAGCTCCTTGGTGAGGATGAAAACCTTCATAAAAAGATCAAACGAGCTCCACATACCAAACAAGAAGGCTTTGAATGAAGAGTACTCGCTATCTAGCCGCTCGCCCACCAACATTCTGATTGAAACATTTGCTTGCCGCTCGCCCACCAACATTCTGATTCCGTCATCTAGTATAGCAATCCACCGCGCTTATTCAGTTCACTTGTTGTAGAAGCAGCAGCTACTACGTAACTCGTGGCTGCAGCAAACGACATTGTTTGGTAACTACAAGAACTCGACACGGATGTGAAATAGGCCGAGGCTGGGTTTGCCTCTCAGGGCGGAGGACAGTGGTCAGTGGTCACACGTCTTTTGTAGCCAATTCTCTGGATCAATCATGTTGCAAACACGCACGAATCACAAGGAAAGTTTTCAATTCATGTCACTGGAGACTGTTGCGAGTCCCATTGCTGCATATTAGCATGCCTCGACTCTGACAACGCTAGCGCCTCAAGGTATGGCTCATGGGCAGTTTCATGCTCGTAACTTTTCAACTTCTTTACTAGCATATAATGTGCATGTTAGAGATTCCTTGTAGTGGGCAACTGGGCACCATAATTACAAGCATGGATCTTGTCTAGTACTTCTGAATTTGCGTGTGGCAGTATCCTTCCATGTCTCGACGAAGCAAACATGATTACATCAATTTTGGAATGCAGCTCAAATTCATCTGCATCCAGTAGTTGTGTTTGCAAAAATATACTTTGTTGCATGCCTTGTGGATTCCCGTATTGAAAAAAAAAAAAACATAAGCTCAAGAAAGACAGGCATTTCCATATAAGAGGGGAAAGCTCATAGCAGCATTGTGGCAAGAAGAAGAATGAATGATATAATGCACAGTAATTTGACAAACATGCAAGCAGATTTGATGTTCATTAGATTGATATACAATTAGGAAACAGAACATGCTGAATACGCAGGTACGGTAGGAACCGTTATGTGAGCCAAACCAAAATATTTTTAAGAGAAGCGACAGTGAAATTTTGATGAACACTAAACTAGGATAAGCCACCTCACTATGTCTAGGTCACCACTGAAACATCACATTTCACCTGTGGGTATTGCTCACAAATGCCGCACACTTTGTTGTATCCTTCGGGAGACAATTCCACTATCATACGCTTGAGGAGAGTTGCACATCTGAATAGAACTTGCAACAAATCAGCTTCATCGTCTTCTCCATTCAAGCCATAAATTCTCACCACCTTAAGCTCTGTCAAAGAGATACTTTCGTTTCTCCAGTTGGTATGCTGGCCGCAAGGACAGTCTAGAGGGCACGACACCTGATAGAGAATCAGAATAGAGTATGATTATGGTGATTGATACTTTGTGTCCAATGTAAAATGGATACGAAGAAATTTCCTAAATGTGTTTAACACTATGACAATAGTTACCTCGTCTGCACGATCTAGATATATCTCCAGCATTCGTACTGGTCGAATCTGAAGCAGATGCAACACCAATGGTCCAAAAGCATACTCCCCTGTTTCAAGCTCCAGCACCAAAATTGAAAAAGGAGAGAAGGGAAGTCGTGTGATCTCTTCCTCAAAGCTCCGGTCTAGATCCGGATCATACGAAGTATATGGCAAACTATCCTGCATATATGAATTTCCATCAAAAAAGAGAAGGCAACTTCCATCTCATTTAAAAGAATTCTGACAGCACTAATTTAGATAGAGAGGTTAAAAAAATGGCAGAGGAGAGACACACCCGACAGCGTATATCCAAATGTAGTTTGTGAACACCACGCCTCAGGATGTACTTCAGATGGCTGAGGCGCATGTATTCAAGCCTGACATTTCCATGCTGAAATATGCAGTCCACTTCGAAATCCTTAACTAGTGGCGCTGAGAATGACATTCCGAAATCTTCTCCCCATGCGAAACTAAAATTTGCCTTCTTAAGCAGCGGGTCATGACGTCGATGTATTCAATTTCGTCACCACCATTATCATGGTGACTGTAAACAATAAGCTCCTTGAGCGACGCGAGTGAACAGTTACCACATCAAAGTGCTCGCAGGCCTCAAAATGGGAGAGCGAAGGGACAGGCACATGGGTAGCAGAGAGCCAGGTTCCACATTGCATGAGTAGAGTACAAGCCTCTCGAGCGCGCTGAACTCGCCGCCGCCTGGTGGTGGCGCCAGGTTGATGAATGGCAATTCAATAGAGAGGTGGTCCGGTCAAAGCAGGGCAGCTCGATGGCCTCTCTGTCTCCATCAGTGTAACCCCACAGCTTGAAAGTGAGGTTCTTGGGCGCCAGCGGACGGCAGCACGGAGAAGCGAGGAGACGTGCACGGGGGGTATGTGTGAGTGGGAGTGGTCGTCTATCCCAATGTGCAGAAGGTTCAGCGTGGGACTGGTGATCTGAGAGAGCAGGCCTTCCAGCGTGTGGAAGGGGAGGCGAGAGTTCTCGAACATCAGGTCGGGAAGGCGCGTCCAGAGGCCGCGCCACCATCGAGCCAGGACACTGGTGCGCGCAGCCTGACGGGCGCAGCCGAGACGGGCGAGCACATCGAGGAGCAAGTCGGGGAGGCGGCTGATGTGGTCCTCCTCTGTAACACCGTCGCAGTCGGCGGTCTCCGGGCGACCCTGAGCCAAGCGGCAACGCGGGCCTCCGGGAGACGCAGAAGCTTGCTGAGTGCTGCTACCAGGGGTTGCCATCACAGCTGTACATCAAAAAGTGGAACAAATCAGGTGTTGAAGACCATAAATTGAGCATTGTTTGATGAGAAACACTTTGTTATTTGGGAAAACTACAAATAACGACCTAAACTTTGGTTTGATCTTCAAATTTCACCCTCATCTATCAAATAGTGAACTTAACACCCTAATATTTGCTAAACCAATTATTTATCACCCAAGAGCAGCAGACGAGGTCGCCTTGATATGAGAAAATGTTGCTGCTGATTGCGGCCTTGCGGGTAAATAAAAGAAACTGACCTGAAGAACCTATCTAGCAAAACAGATTCAGATTTTCATGCAGATTGCAGCAGCATATATATGCAAGTGAAGCTCTGGTGTTTTTGTAACCATTACTTTGAATGGATGCTTGTATAATACATGTAAATACAAAGAAACTGGGGCTGTTTTTAAATGTATTTTTCTTCTGCACCGCATATGTAGAACATCTCTGAGGCATCACAATAGTTTTTTTTTCTTACAATGGCAGCTATTTACGTTAGTAGAGCACAAGCAATGTATGCAGAACAGGTTTTCTGCACAACATCATCCGAAAACGTTTGGATTGCTCCAATGGAAGACTAGCAAAGATCAATTGAAATCGCTGTTGCTACGGGCCACGTCAACAAAACCGGGTTTTAAACCATTTATTTATCACCCAAGGCAGGATTGGAACCTGGTGTTAACTGCTCAATGATCCTGCAATTCAGAATAACCCTTTATCTCTATTTAACATGCCACTATCTGTGCAAGCCTAAAGCCAACTACAGCAAATGCTCGATAAATTAGATGTGTCAATCTAAATGAGGCAAGAGACATCTGGAGGCACATGGGGCAAGCGGGAATGTATTCTACAACAAGAGTGTATAAACAACTATCTGGGCATATGGTAGTACACCCTTCTTTCTCTTGGCTATGGAAATCAATGTGCCAACCGAAGCACAAAGTGTTCTGTTGGTTACTCCAGCATGACAGACTAAATACTCGAGGTCTTTTGAGAAGGAAAATAAGGAGTTGGACTCTTATTGCTGTGAATTATGAATTATACAATTGGAAGAATCCCTAAAGCATCTATTCATCTCATGTAATTGGGAGTTCCATTCTTCATGGAAATCATTATTCTGATGTCATGGGAGGATTTGGGTCACCAGAAATAAGTGAATCTGTGAAGATATTGACCCAACAGTTAACAACTGCAGAAGATTATTCTTCAAAGAGCTTGCCATGGTTATCCATAGGGCAAGACAGAGACATATCCCAGCTTTACAGCAATGGATAGAAGACCATATCTAGTTTCTTTTGCTTTTCTGTTTTTGCTTTTGTTTTTCTGTTATGTACTGCTACCTCTTTTACTTATCAATAAAGTGCTGTAGGGCCTGGCCCTCCAGTTTTTTTTTTTAAAAAAAAAGATTAGGTGTTAAGTTCACTGCTATACAGATGATGCTGAAATTTGAAGCTCAAACCACAAGTTCAGGGCGTTATTTGTAGTAGTGTTCCCTACAGGAAGGATGCGACGGATATACCTGCGTGTCGCGCGGTGGGGAGAGCGAGGCCTGCTCGCGTGTCGCGTTGGGGAGGACCTGCCGCTAACTTTCAGGCGGGTAAGAAGGCGGGCGCGCCGTCGCGTGGAAGACGAAGAAGAGGGCGGTCTGCCGCTGTCGTCGCGTGGGGAAGGACTTGCTGGCCGGCGCGTCACGCGGGGAAGGGGTCGTGTTCGAGCATCACGTGAGGTACGAGCGGGGCCAGCGGCAGGATATACATTCTGGATGCGGCGGCCGGAGCTGCCGGCGGCGGGATCCGGTGGCGGTGCACTTGCTGTCGCCAAGATAGGGAGGGTGTGCGGCCGTGCGACTGTGCGAGACAGGAGAGGACTGAGGGAGGACCCGTTTGGATTGGGAAATGGGTTCCCTGTGAATTGCAAACGTCGGATGGCGTATTTTTTTTTTTGAAAGGGCTAGAGATATCCATTACTCAGCAAGCAGGTACAAAGGCTGTTTTACACAAGAACCTTACAAGAGATACTAACTACGCTTGGATTCTTATGCAAGCCAAAGAGGACAACAAAGAAAATTAAAATTACAATCTGGTCCTCAAGGAGATTTACTAACGCCGACGAGCAGAACGGATCTTGCGCCGCCGTAGCTTCCCTGTGAGCACGAAGGCGAGAAGCAATGGTGACCCTAGCAGCCGATTCATCCACAAAGATGCCTCCGTCCACTGGCGGGACCACTCGGTGTGTATGGAACGCAGCCAACGAAACACCGCGCCGTACACGGGAGTAATCCTCTCGATGCAGGCCGATTGACAAGCGGAGGTCCACCCAACTGTCGCCTCAGCACCTACACCGCCAATTGAGGTAGAGAAGAGCCTGGCCGTAAATCGAAATTGAGCTTCACCAGGCCAGGCTGAAAACCCATCCCCCATGGAATTGGGGATCATCAGAGGCGATCGACCCATTTTGGAGGAGGTAGCATCGATGGAGATTAGCATCACCAGAGAACACCAGCAACCAACGCACTTTCGTTGTACCTGCAGTTGAGCAGTGGAGAAGAAATAGAGGGAGAATACACCCGCCGGGGAGGAATCCGACGGGACAAAAGCCATCACGGCAAACCCTCAAGGGAACGACTAAAGAGCACCATCCGGCCTCAGCAGGACAAATCGCGCACAGAAGCGATGGCGATACCAACGACCAGAAGAGAGCTCGATCTACGAAGAACTTACAAACTAACTACTAAACCTACTGCTACAGGCTGGGACCCCCTCCTACTCGCCGCCGGCAGGCCACCGGAAGGGAGGAGAAGGGGGCCCGTCAGGGAAGATTGGGAGATCCGGATGGAAACACGGTGGGGAAGGAGACGGTGCTATAGGACGAAGGTTCGAGAGAGGGTTGGATGTGTTTCGTTAGGATGGCGTTTGGTTGGAAGGAACGATGCTTCCCGTTCATGAGGAAAGGAATGCTTTCCTCCGCAAAATATAGGAAGGGAAATTTTTTTTTTTAGAAGGAAACATGCCCATAAAGGGCATTTTATTTAAACAAAGAAACTTTATATAGTTTAGCCCACAAGGGCCATGAACATTGATAAACATTTAGAGGACAACCATTTCGGTGATTAAAATTAGTACAAGAAAAGAAATGATTGCAAGCCTTAACGTGCAAAGCATTTCTTGCTAAAGCATCTGCTATGTAGTTGTCTCCTCTTGGAATGTGCCCAAAACTCATTTCATAATATTTCCTTTTGCTATCAATCTCTTTGATAATTTGCCTGATCCTCCAGTCTTGGATAGGCTCTCGAGGGTTCTTAAGATTGGATACCAGACTCTTGTTATCCATAAAAAGTCACATTGTTTGATTCCCAGCCTTGTAACTGTCCATATACCAAGGAAAAGACTTAAAGCTTCAGCATGCAAAGAAGCAGCAACGCTTGTTCTTGCTTGGATTTGAAGAGACCAAGAAGATTGATCTCCCTGATAAGATATGAAGACTCCAAGACCTGTTTCTTTTCCTGCAATAAAAGAAGCATCGGACCTGCAACGACAGATAGAACTTGGGGAAATTTGCAGATCAAGATGATCTGGCTCTATGTTTTCCAAGATGTGACCACTAGAAATTTGTTCAATTTCATAGGCTTCATTGCCAATTGAGCCGCTGAGGCTTGAAAGATGACTGAAAGAACAGATTCATCTTTCTTTTGAAATCTGTGAGCATTCCTTGCCTTCCAAAGAAACCAAAGTATATAACAGAAAAGATCAATATCTTTGGAATCTTGAATATAAGAAAAGATATTATGAATTATGTCAGAGCAAGAACCAAACAGGTTATCTGTTTTGATAGCAAAAGGAGAACAAACCAAACAGCTCTTGCAAAAGTACAATGGAAAAAGATGTGCTCATCATTCTCTGGCTGCAAACAACGAGTGCAATTGGCAGAGATGTTCTTCATTCTTCGATGCAGTCGTTGTGCATTAGCTAAGTTTTTGGTCAAGAGTCTCCAAAAAACACTTGAACCCTTGAGAGAATTCTTTTATTTTTCCAGTTCAAGTCTAAGATAGATATGGTTTGGCTAGTTCTATTCATTTTTCTTACCCTTTTTTCAATCTCTTCTTGATGGAGGAGCTTGTAAGCACTTTGAGCTGTCCAAATTCCCTTTTTATTTGGCTTCCATATTAACACATTAGGGCCATTCGCTTCCGTTAAAGGAACCTGCAAAACTTGATTAACAAAATCCGAGTTGAATATGGATAACAGGAGAGGCTCATTCCATCTCCTTGGATTAGTAGTCCACAATTCATTCACTTTAACAGGAAGGTTATTACTTAAAGCTTCATCTTTAATGTTAAGATACAATAATTGTATCCCAAAAGGGACACCAAGGTTGATTCCAAATGGATATATTACCATCATAGAGTTGCCATTGAACTGCTTTTTGAAGAATGTTTCTTACCCGTAAGATGGAGTCCCAAGTCCAAGACTTGGATCCATACCAGCTTGCTTTCCAGAATGAGGTGTTGGGAAAATATTTACCTTTTAAGATTTGTACTCAAAGCGCTTCAGGATTGGTGATCATTCTCCAGGCGAGGCCAGTGATCAAAGAAATATTTAAAGTTGTAAGATCTCTAAAACCAAGGCCACCTGCACCTTTTGAATGCAAAAATTATCCCAAGCCGTGAGGCAAAGAGGAATTTTACTGCCATCAGGATTGTTACCCCTCCACCAAAAGTGTCTAATGATGGCAGTAAGTTCTTTTGTAAGAGACTTGGGAAAAAGGGCATGAGACATGTAGTAAACAGGTATAGAAGAAAAAACTGATTTTATAAGCGTAGAACGCCCTGCATGAGAAATCATGTCAGCCTTCCAGTCACTAAATTTAGATTTAAATTTATTTTTTAAGAAAGAATAGACTTTAGATCTAGGAATATGAGCTGTGAAAAGAGGATGTCCAAGGTGAGTGGAGTTGTGATTCACCCATGCAACCTGAAAAAGGTTTTTGATGTTATGTTGCATATTACAAGGGGTATTAGCACTAAAAAGGATAGATGATTTATTCCAGTTTGGAATTTGACCAGAATCAGCACAAAAGCCTTGTAAAATATCTTTAATGCATTGAGCTTCTTCTAGATTTGCTTGGCCACAAATGATGACATCATCTGCAAACAAAAGAGAATGAATCGGAGGAGTATTAGAGGTTAGTCTGACACCTTTAATTCTGTTACATGAAACCGCATCTCGTAACCTGCAAGATAGTTCATTAATAGCAACAATAAAAGATATGGGGAAAGAGGGCATCCTTGTCTGATACCTCTAGAGCTTTTGAATGAACCAAAAGATTGACCATTAACAACAACAGAGAAAATAGGCCACTCGATGCAGGTTGCAATAAGCTCAATAAAATGATCATTGAAACCAATCCTCTGAAGAGCATTCTATTTAATAAAGCTCCACTCTAACCTGTCAAAAGCTTTGGCCAAGTCCAATTTAAGCATAAAAGCGTCTGTTGCCCATTTCTTTTGCTGAAAAGAATGGACAATTTCATGGGCTATGATAATATTCTCTGAAATTCGATGCCCTTTAACAAAAGCGTACTGAGAATTAATAATGCAATCTGGAAGATAAGGCTGCATTTTTAAAGCCAAGGATTTAGCTATGATTTCATAAATAACGTTGCAAAGGCTGATAGGTCTGTAATCTAGAGGAGAAGTACATACATTCTTCTTTGGGATAAGAACAATGTTAGTTCTCTTGAAGCTATCTGGCAAATGTTTATTAGTATAGAAAGATCTTACCAAGTTATATATGTCATCTCCTATCCAACTCCAAGCAGCTCTATAAAATGTGACATTGAAGCCATCCGGTCCAGGAGCTGCATTTCCTCTCATGCACTTTATGTTTTTTAGAATTTCATCTTTGCTCGGAGGTTCCATAAGGCCTTCATCTTGGATGCTATTTTCGCTGGAATTCCCATGTATGTTTCCGTTTCCCTGCACACAAGAAGAGAAAAGATCTGCAAAATATTTAATGAAGCAAGCTGCAATTTCCTCATCAGAATACACTTCTGTCCCCTCCAAGTTAATTATAGAGCTAATTCTGTTCTTTCTTCTTCTTTTTATAACATTATTATGAAAAAAAGAAGTGTTCCTGTCGCCTTGAGTGATCCAAGTTTTCTTGCATCGCTGCCTGTAGTATTCCGTGATCTTATTCTGAATTCTAGCATGCTTCCTGCACAAAGAGTCTTCAACCACGTGATTTTGCTCATTAGGAGGAAGAGCTTGAATATTAGCAATACTAGTTTCAACCTGCTTCAGCTCGTCCTTCAGGGATATTTTATTCCTTTTAGACCAAACAGTGAGATTATAACCAAACTGTTTAGCTCTTTTATGAAAGGATCAATGAGCATAATTTTCCCATATATTCTTACTCACCTCCCGGAAGTCTTTCTCTAGGAGCCACCAGTTCTCAAATTTGAATTGTTTTTTCCTCCTTGGCTTGCTAGAGAAAGGAATAGCTAAGATAGGAGCATGGTCACCATTAATGGGAGGAAGATGGTACACATTTGTATTAGGGAACATGTTGCACCAAGCTGCATTAGCAAGACATCTATCCAACCTCTGAAATGTAGGCTTAGTAGAGAACCTTCTATTAGTCCAAGTATATGCAGGGCCATTGAAACCAAGATCAATTAAACCACAATTATTGATAATGTTACGAAAACGAGAGATTCAATTATTATTAGGAAAAGAACTACTGATATTTTCATAATCATTAAGAAGTTCATTGAGATCTCCCATACAAAAAAAGGCTTATTATTATCTACATTCGCAAAGGCAGTTACCTCGTCCCAAATATCATTGGTTTTTACATGATACGGATCACCATACAACCAGATAAGTCGAAAGATAAACTTGGGTTGATTAACACTTACATTGGGGCAGATATAATTAGGACTAGAATTAACTACAGTGATATCAACATCATCAGTTCACAATAACCATAAACCTCCTGAGATACCATCAGCTGGAACCATAAAACAATTTTGCACAGGAAAAGCATGGATGATCTGATCAGAAGAGTATTTATTGGATTTTACCTCAGATATGAAGATCACCTTCGCTTTAGTGGAATTGATAATCCTTGAGAGATGACGCATCTTTGGACTGTTCAAGGAACCACCCGTACCTCGACAGTTCCATGAGAGGAGATTCATAGAGAAATTGGAAGAAATTGTGGCAAGAGATTGCTGGAGCTTAGAGGAAGGGGACAGGTAGCAAGGCATCTCGCCTACGTTCCGTATAGGAAAATGCAGAAAACCTAACCGAAAAAAACAGAAAAAAAAACAGAAGATAGACGGAGGCTAGGGAAAAGAGAAGAAGTCGGATGAAGAAACACAGATGGGAGAGCAACTACACCATACTAAGGCTCTAGTACAAGCAGCAGCTGCAGCCATGGACATCTCCATGAGGAGCAGAGCACTGAAGGACTCACATTTTCACTTCCTCCTAGCTGAGAGATTTACCAAATAATCCAAACCGGAGAGATGAGCAGACCACAGATCGTTGATAGCTCCTGCTCTTGATGAAGAATAGATTAGATTTGAGCAAGCTACGGGAGCAGATCGGAGGAAATCAACTGGGGAAGAAAAGCTACAGGAGAGAGCTACAGTGACCAAGGGAAAGTTCTCGAGTCACCGGGAGTATCAACGCCAATGTGATGATGAGTTGGGACGTCGCCGGACAATGCGTACCTTGGGTGGTACCTCCCCCCGGCCGTCTCTAGCTAGTTTCCCAGGCCAGGTTTGCGTCAGGAAGGGAAAATTTGAGGTCTGAACTTAGGGACAATGCTTCCCATTGCTGCATATTACTATCAGCCTTTTTTTTTTTTAGAGATGGAAAGGCTTTCCATTAAACAGCAGCTCCAGGCAAATCGCCGGAGACTAACAGCGACACAAACTCCGGGGCTTGACTCATGAACACAGAGTCAGGGGCCGATACATGCGCTCCAAAGGAGGCAAAAGAGTCTGCTACCCTATTACAAGCTCTAGGACAAACTGAAATAATACAGCTTTGAAACTGAGACAACATTATATTCCTAATCTTCCGGAACAAACAACCAAATAAGCTTCGGTCCATCTCCTCCGTTTTCAGGGCTGCTCCCAGTATTGCGGCGTCCGTCTCCAGGATCACATTGGCCATCCCCAAAGAAGCCGCTCGTTCCAAGCAACGCAGAGCAGCAACAGCCTCAGCGTGTAGGGCAGACGAAACACTGGCTAGCTTACCAGCGCCTCCTTCAAGGAAATTTCCCTGTTCATCTCTAGCCACAAATCCCCAGCCCCCCTCACTTGTTGCAGGGTTGAAAGCAGCATCTGTGTTCAGTTTGTACACTCCTTGAGGTGGTGGTGTCCAACGTTTGGTGCTCTTGGTTGAACATGTGCTCTGTTTCATGAACTGCACTTCAAACTCTTTTTGGTTCAGAAGTACTGACCTGCATACTTCCCGACAGTTTAGCATTCTTCCTTCTGCATTTTTCTTGTTTCTAGCCCCCAACACTTCCACAAGAAGATGAAATTTTTTAACTGGTCGACGCGATGCATACTCCATATTCTTTCTATCACTTCTCTGCCTGACCTTCCTTGCTCCAGCTGAGCTCGAATTTGTTCCATATCTAACTCATTCCAGCACTCACGAACCTTCTTGCACTTGAAAAAGGTGTGTCCACAGTCCTCATCCAACCTGTTACATACTGGGCATATAGTGTCAAGTTTGATATTCCTTCTAGCAATGTTACGCTTAACAGGGAGGATATTATGGGCAAACTGCCAGACAAACATTTTAAGTTTGTTTGGTCCTGGTATTTGCCATATCTTGTGCCATGGCAAATTTGACGCATCTCTTCGGTTCTCATGTTCTCGAAGTTGCACTGCCAACTTGTATGCGGATTTTACTGAAAATTGCCCCTTTGCATCGAAGTGCCACGCCGGCCAATCGTTCATCTCGCCATCTGTGGGCAGGGCCAAAATAAGCTTAGCATCCTCCTCACAAAAAGTGTCTTCCACTAGCTGCCTATCCAATTCTCCAGTGCCCGGGTGCATGAGCTCTGCTACTCTCGTTAGCAGTGATCTTTCACGAATTCTAGCAGGTTTGCGCGTGCAGCTATTTGGAATCCAAGCATCCTCCCAGATGTTAATGTGTTCACCATTACCCATCCTCCATATGAGGCCTTTCTTTAGCAGCTCAGCTCCCCTCAGAGTACTACGCCAGGAATATGAGATCCCAACATTCTCCTCATAATGCAAGATATCAGAGTTCGGGAAGTACTTTGCTTTCAGAATTTGAGCACACAGGGAATCCGGGTTATTCAGAATGCGCCATGCCTGGCGAGATAACATGGCCATGTTAAAAAGATGTAGATCCCTGAACCCCAACCCTCCCTTCTTCTTTGAAACCGTCAATTTATCCCAACTGAGCCAATGAATTTTATTTTGTTTGTCCTGCTGGCTCCACCACCATCTGCCAATCATAGAATTGAGGTCCTCACATAATCCTTTAGTTAAGTCAAAACACGACATAGCGTATGTGGGGATGGCCTGGGCTACCGCTTTGATAAGAATTTCCTTTCCCGCCTTTGAGAGAAGTTTTTCTTGCCAGCTTTGTATTCTAACCCAAATGTGTTGCTTTATGTACTCAAATGCCTTTTTCCTTGACTTCCCCACCGAAACTGGCAGCCCAAGATATTTCTCACTCCTTGCAATTTGGTTAATCGACAAGATTGATCTCATGCTATCTTGCACACGTCTTCTTGTATTCGGACTGAAAAAAACCGAGGATTTGTCTCTATTGATCACCTGACCTGAGGCACTCTCGTACACTTCCAAAATACGCTTCAACTCAGCAGCGTCCTCCTGCCGCGCTCTCATCAAAATCAGCCTTCTTGATTCTGAAAACGAAAAAGCCTCGAGTTATGTCTCATGTACAGTTCCTGCTCGTATGTTTCTCAAAATCGTTTACAAGGGATCATTAAAAAAAATATCATTTACTATCACATTGTTCAAGAAATGCAAGCAGCCACGCGTGCATTTGAAACTTCCTTGTAGAGGGCACCATAATTTCCTCGTTTACTACTCCCTCCATTCGCTTTTGTCGTTGTTCTGACCAAATAGCTTGTGGCTGCGAAAAGGTCTGTAGCCTAGTAGTTATAAGAGCCTCAGTAGCACCTGAAGTTTTGAGTTTGACTCCTTGTGGAAGCAAATTTTTTAGGATTTAACAGCGTTGTGCTTTTAGCGGGAAGCGACGTGGCCGTCGACAGCGAGACGCCAGTAATGACTTCGTCAATCTCAAGGATTTACCGGCTCAGTCTTTGAAAATGCTCATAGAGGTAAGGTTTCCGTATGTGCATTCATAAAGGTGAGTGTGCGTGCATTATCAGTGTCTGAATTGTACTGTGTAATCGAGGAAAAAAAAAGCTGATGGCCAATACAAAGTTTTTGTTTGAAACGTCAACAAAAGGCAAATGGAGGCGCACCGTGCCTACTGTGGCTGATCTATGGGCCGCCTTTGGAGAATAGGGAAGCAAGCTCAAAAGAGTGGCGGACTTTAAGGGCCTGTTTGTTTCAGCTTTTCAGCTACGTGAAAAGCTGAAACAAACAGCAAACTTCTGATCTGGCTTTTGGAGTGCTGAAAAGCTGACTTCTGAAGAAATGAACTAAAAGCTGAAAAGCTGACTGAGATGTGCTTTTCTAACTTTTGGCATGCTGAGAAGTTTAATATATATTACAAAAGCCAACATTAAAAATCTAACAGCTAGCTTTTAAGCTACTCAAACAGCCAACTTTTCTAAAAGCTCAAAAGCTCCAGCCCAAACAAACAGGCCCTTAGAAGCCCAATTCGTTGTACTCAGCGCACCTGTGGGCCAAGTAGCGCGTGAGTTGTGGCCCGTGTGCCCTATCCGCGTTGAGAACTACCTCCACTACCAAACCTCTTCCTCCACAAGTGTTGTTCTTGCGGTTCTTGTTAAGAAATTAGGCAAATTCCTAAGTAATTTAATCCAGAAAATCCTCAAAATTGTGATAGCGATGAACAACTGAACAGTAATTCAGGAACGTACCCAGCGGAAGATCCCGCGCCCGAAGCGCTAGAAGATCCATTCCCAAGAACCATCGTTCTTGAGTCTGTTCGACGTAGTCGATCTCAGTCGATGCAGGACGTTGTACGCAGTGCAGAACCACCGCGCACCGGGAAGTAGTCGTCGATCGAGCAGTCGCGTAGTCGCTCCCCAAAAACCTGATCGCCCGCACACCCGGCAGATGTCTCTTGCGGATCGAGGGTTTCGGAGCCTGCTCTTCCAGATCTCTTTGCGCGCAGAGATCCGGAACGGGGAAGTCTTCGAAGGCAACACGAGCGAGAAGGAACTGTGGAAAGTGAAGGCGAAAGCGAGAGCGAACGATAAAAAGTTCCGGGCGAGCGGAAGCAGTATATATAGATGTGAACAGACGTCCCTTCGCGAACAGACGCGACTCCTTCGTAAAGGCGTCGGTTCATTCCATGAGACGCGCCGTTAACTATAACAAAAACTTCCATAAAAACGGACGCGACGCCAGCCAGCCAGCCACGGCACGTCACGCACGCCCACCGCGCCGCGCCGCGGCACGCCACGCCACGGCACGGCTCGGCTCGGCGGCGGCGGCGGCGGCGCGCGCGCGCGCGTGGTTCGCCTCTAGCCTCTCTCAACTTCTCTAGGGGATGAACCGGAAATCCACCTAATAAGTTGAGTCAATTAATGGTAGGAATCCCGTGTGGGACTAAACCATTATTGCATTAATTATGGGCCTAGACTAATTGAATTATTGCACTATTATGGGCTTAAAGGCCCACAATATTCAACAATCCCCACCAAGTCTAGAGCTCATAAGGAATGTACTCAAATTACCTTCTTCTCGTTTGATATACCGGTGTTTTCGATGGAGACTGTTAAGTTGAACTTCCATCTAGAACAGAGGTTACGCCTTATTCACAACTGAGCAATGGACTACGCCTTGAATTGTCAGTTTTGTGCGAAAGAGGTTTTGCCAAAGTCCTTTACCGATACTAGGTTGCCAAAAAGCATCCCCTCTGTTTGAAGCATATAAGTCAAACTTCTGGCCCATTCATGAGTATCTAAAGATCCCCACTATCTTATAGACTGTGACTAGCAGTCGAACTCATATAGGTGTGTTCTTTAAAGATATCCTGTAGGACGATATCTTTGCTTCTCATAAGCCACTAGGAACACATTAAGGTTAATGAACCAACCTGCCTTACAGTTCTCTAGGAAAGAAGTACATCTGAGATAGACCAATCAAGGGTCTTTCCTCTCAAACTGTCACTAGCCTGTTTCACCATTCTACTTCACGGGATCTCCGATTACATAGAACAGGTTACCACTATGACAGCCCATCAAGTGGGTCTCAAGCCCATCTCACTCGATGCACTATTTATCACATTACGTGATAGTCCCTTGGTAATTTGATCTGCCAGATTTTTAGATGTATAGACGTAGTCCAACGACATAACTCCGGAGTTTCTCAATTTTCTAACAGATTTCAGCCGCCTTTTCACATGCCTTGTGGATTTCATGTTATCCTTTGAACTGTTCACTTTCACTATCACCGTCTGATTGTCACAGTTCATGGAAATAGACGGTATTGGTTTTTCAACCACCGGTAAATCCATAAGGAAATCACGAAGCCATTCAGCCTCAAGGCCGGCGGTATCCAAAGCTGTAAGTTCTGCTTCCATAGTTGACCTCGTTAAGATGGTCTGCCTGCAAGACTTCCAGGAAACAGCGCCACCTCCAAGTAGAAACACATATCCACTTGTGGCATTAATCTCATCAGCGTCGGATATCCAGTTAGCATCACAATATCCCTCAAGTACTTTCGGGTACCCAGAATAGTGAATGCCATAGCCTATAGTACCCTTCAGATAGCGCATTACTCTCTCAAGAGCTCGCCAGTGATCATCTCCCGGTTTTGACACAAACCGACTCAGTTTGCTCACAGCAAACGAGATATCAGGCCTTGTAGCACTAGCCAGGTACCTAAGCGAACCAATGATTTGGGAATATCTCAATTGATCCCTTGCTATTCTTTGGTTCTTCCTTAATAGCACGCTAGGATCATAAGGCGTGGGAGCAGATTGACAATCGCTATACCCAAAGCGACTCAAGATCTTCTCCACGTAGTGAGATTGCAAGAGAGTAATCCCACCATTGCCTTCTCTTTGTAGCTTGATGTTAAGAATAACATCTGCTACTCCCAATCCTTCATCTCAAAGTTGTTGGACAGAAAGTCCTTGACCTCCTTAATCACATTAAGGTTAGTCCCAAAGATCAGTATGTCATCAACATATAGACACAGGATGACTCCCTCGCCCCCACCATACCGATAATATACATATTTGTCGGCTTCGTTCACAACAAAGCCAGCCGATATCAGAGTCCTTTCGAACTTCTCGTGCCATTGGCTAGGAGCTTGTTTAAGGCCATACAGGGATTTCAACAATTTACACACTAAGCTCTTTGACCTTCTATCACAAACCCATCAGGCTTATCCATATAGATCTCCTCGTCTAGCTCTCCATAAAGGAAAGCTGTCTTAATATCCATCTGATGGACGAGAAGACCATGTGAGGCTGCTAGGGAAAGTAATACTCGAATCGTGGTCAAACGAGCAACAGGTGAGTAGGTGTCGAAATAATCTTCACCCTCCTTTTGTGAATATCCCTTCACCACAAGCCTTGCCTTGTACCTCTCAATCGTACCATCAGGCCTAAGCTTTTTCTTGAACACCCACTTGCATACTATGGGTCTGCACCCGTAAGGACGCTCGACCAACTCCCAAGTACCATTAGACATGATTGAATCCATTTCACTCCTTATTGCTTCCTTCCAAAGGTCAGTATCGGGAGATGAAAATGCCTCTTCAATGGTTCTGGGAGTGTCATCCACGAGGTACACAATAAAGTCATTTCCAAAAGACTTTGCAGTCCTTTGTCTCTTACCCTTACGGGTGACTAGATTGTCATCCTCCTCAGGAATGTACACAGGGGGTTCCTCATTTTGTGTTATCGGAATGAAATGCTCATGGGGTAATGTAAACTCATGATTAGATGTGCTAGGTGTATTTTTGAAAGGAAATTCACTCTCAAAGAATGTAGCATCTCTGGACTCCAAAATTGTACCGACCACCATGTCAGGTACTCTAGATTTTACTACTAAAAATCTATAGCCCACGCTGTTCATAGCATAACCCAGGAAGATACAATCAACAGTTTTAGGTCCAAGTTTGCGTTTCTTATTGATTGGCACATTCACCATGGCCAAACAACCCCAAGTACGCAAATATGAGATATTTAATCTTTTCTTATGCCATTCCTCGAATGGTGTGATTTCTTTATCCTTTGTGGGAACTCTATTCAGGACATGACATGCTGTCAGAATCGCCTCACCCCACCATTCCTTAGAAAGACCCGCTGTCTCTAACATGGCGTTAACCAAATCAGTTAGAGTTCGGTTCTTTCTCTCAGCAATCCCATTGGATTGAGGTGAGTAAGGCGGTGTCCTCTCATGATAATACCATGTTCCACGCAGAATTCAGAAAAATCATTAGAAAAGTACTCTCCACCACGGTCAGACCTTAAACGTTTAATCTTCCTCTCTAGTTGGTTTTCTACTTCAGCTTTATAGATTTTAAAGTAATGTAAAGCTTCATCTTTGGATTTCAGCAGATACACATAGCAATATCTAGTACAATCATCTATGAGAGTCATGAAGTATCTTTTATCACCTCTAGTCAATTCGCCATTCATCTCGCATAGATCGGAATGAACAAGTTCTAATGCCTCTAAATTCCTCGCCTCCGCAGCCTTGTGAGGCTTGCGAGGTTGCTTAGATTGCACGCAAGCATGGCACTTAGAACTTTTGACCATGTCAAATTTCGGGATTAAATTCAGTTTTGCTAGCCGCGTCATACAACCAAAATTAATGTGACAAAGTCGTGAATGCCAAACATTCGACTCATTCGAAGTAAGAATATTATTCACAACCTTATTCACAACCTTATTACAACCAATGTCAAGTAAAGAAAAGCGGAACAAGCCTCCGCAATCATAGCTTTTTCCAACAAATGTTCCATACTTAGAAAGTATACATTTATTAGACTCAAGAACTATTTTATAACCATCTCGACACATTGAGAGCCACTAACAAGATTTCTTTTGATTGAGGGGACATGCTGCACGTGCTTCAATAGCACCGTCTTTCCCGAAGTAAACTTCAGAATGACCGTACCAACACAAGAACACGAGCATGTGACCCATTTCCCATCAACAAGTCTCCTGTTACCCCCCCCGGCCTGATAAGAAGAAAACAAAGAGATATCAGCACACATGTACATTAGCCCCAGTGTCAATCCACCACTCAGGTGTTTGACAAACAGAAAGGACAATGGGTGTAGAATTACCGTACCCAGAAGTCCCTCCAGTCTCGCTAATGACCACGTTTGCAGATTTCTTCTCCTGCTTAAATTTACGGTCTGGGCACTCACTTGCCCAATGCTCAGTACTACCGCAAACAAAGCAGCCACTGTCTTTGCTCTTTTTCTTTTTAAAAGTGGTTGATTGCTTAGGCTTCTCAGCCCCCTTCTTCTTCTTCTTTGATGGGTTATTCTTTCGCACCATATTGGCACTAGAAGGTTCTCCTACGCTCTTTCCACGTGTGTCTTTGCTTTCGCCTTTTCCTCAACATCAAGAGACCCAATGAGTTCAGACACGCTAAACTCTTGTCTCTTATGTTTCAGTTGGGTAGCAAAATCCCTCCAAGTAGGTGGAAACTTAGCGATAATACCGCCAGCCACAAACTTGTCAGGCAACACACATGGAAAATGTTCGAGTTCTTTTTGCCATAGCTTGGTATTTCATGAGCCTGTTCAACTACAGAACGGTTCTCAACCATCTTGTAGTCAAAAAACTGCTCCATGATATACAACTTGATGAGGACGCGGGTGGGTTTGGCGCTGATCTTTCGGCGAGAGATGGGGGATAACTTCGATTTGGCTTGGAGAGACGTTCACGGCCCGACTAAACCCGCAAGGATGCGCCTTAGCGACCGATACACCAACTCCAACGGTTGTTCGCGATCTTGTGGAGCACGATCAACCAAACCACGAGGGTAATTCCTGCAAGCAATCGAAGAACCAGCAAGAACAAGATAAACAAGTAACTCAATTCATCAAGGTGGGGTTCCGAATCAAGTAGTCCGGACGGTCTAGTCGACTCGCGCGTCTACCAGGAAGTAGCAATGGCTAAACTTACAATCAATCAAAACCCAAACCCTAATTATGCGGCGGCGGCTGTATATGAAGACTTTAGGGTCGTGCTCCACCCCCTGGACGCGCCCTCTAATGGGCTCACACAAGATACAAGGCCCAAAGGCCAAATAACGGCGGCGCAGCACCGGGACAGATTCTGTACGTCGACTTGTTTTGACGATTCCCGACGACTCCGGACGAATTTTGGCATGAGACCAGTGCCATTGGAAAGATAATCTTCTTAGCTTTCCATCCATATAAAGAACGTCCAAATCCGACCCCGTATGTGACCTGGGCGACCGTTTTACTGTGTACTGGTCCTGGACTCCGAAACTGACTCGAAGTCGACTTGAATTGGGCCTCCAACCTGAGTTGCTCTCCCTTGCTGGCCCCTCCACGCCCTCAAGCACCTTTCCAACTATCTCAGCATCATCTCCATAGTTTCTAACAATAATCATTTCATTAGGTAGCAGCTTATTCTCAAAACCATATATAAAAGACATGAGGAACGAGCTCACCGATAAATCTGATTGTCGTTCTCTAGCTCTTGCGGTTGGACCTTGCGTGTTCAGCGGAGGAGTGTTGGTCGTATCCGACATGGTGATGTCCTCATCATTCTCCCCTTCTTGACAGCAAACCGTCCTCGGTTTGGCATCACGGTTGAAGTTCAAGTGTAGATTGTGATCAAGTTCTCTCAAATATAATTCTTGAGCTTGCACTATTGCGCATGGCAGCAAACATTGCTCCCCTTCTTGATTTTTGACCTGCAACTTACAGCCAATAGAAGAGAAACTAGATATAATGCTGTTAGCATGAATGCAAGTCATCGTTCGATCACTCGAGGACTCCATTAATGGTGTTTTCAAATCTGAACAAATATAGAACCGATGCACCATGTATTTATCATTTGCATCATATTTGCCAATTGCATGAAAAGAACAATGATCCAAACATGGCAAATCAGATTTCTGATATAATTCCTTCACTAAACTATTTAGGTCACAAAGAACATCAAATTCTATATAACCTAAACAATTTAAAGAAGATATGATCTTCAACTCTTCTTCCTCACTATCAATGCACTGAAAACCTCTAACTTCAGCATGTGTATCATTTGCAACAGATATAAGTGAAGCACATTCATGAACTAGTTGTGTTGTAGATATAAGTGAAGCATGATCATACAACTCTTCTTTGTCACAAGCAACAATGTCATCATCTTGTAACAAAGGAAATTCAGTAGTAGAATCCACTAACGGTTGCTCTAAACTAGCAGAAGAAGTGGATAAAATCAGCATCAAATCATTAGGTTCACACGGAGTCACAATTAGCTCTTGTGCCTCCTCATTCACATCTTCAGTTTCAGCACAAACAAACATACATTTGTCTTCCTCTTCCTTTGATGGGTATTCAACCAAATCATCATTGTTTTGCCCAAGGTTAGTCATAGTAGAAAATGGAACAGCAGGTAGCACATTGGTTTTATAAGCACTTGAAGACAATAAAATATGTTTTTCAGCTTTGAGTGCAAGACAACACAAGAGAGAGACATGGCTGCAAGTTTTAGAATTGAGCATCGTTCTAATATCAGAATTAAGCCCTCTCATGAACCTATTCATTACATCTTCTTGAGAACCATTAAATCCACCAAATATGATACAAATTTTAAACTCGTGGTAATATTCTTTTCACAGTCCTACTACCTTGTTTCAAAGAGTCTAATCTGGCAAGCAATTTATCAACATGGTATTCAGAAATAAAAGCATCTCTAAAAATAAGTTTGAAGTCATGCCAAGATTGTGGAACTTTGTTGCGCCTACAAATACGTTTCCATTCAAGCAATGCATTTTCAGTCAAAACATTGGAAGCAATATAAATCTTTTCTTGCTCAGACAGATCATGCTCATCAAATTCATTCTCTACTTTCAGCTCCCAATCAATATATGCTCTAGCATTAAAGGACTCACCATTATAAGAAGGCAAGTGTCGAATGATGTCCAGAATGTTAGGATCCATCCTGGATAGCTCAAAAAATCTTCGTGTCACCTTGCTCAACAGGAGGTGATGGCAACCAAAAGATCAGCAACGTGAAAGAAAGTGTATCAGTACCGCAGCAACAACACCTGTCAAGCTATAGTCGGATATGTGGAGTTGTAGGTGGGCTGAAAATAATGATCAAGGAATGCTAGCACCACATTAGTATAAAAGCAAGCTGAGTATTGTTCAACGGTGGTACTGTGCTGGTCCTAGCCTAGACCGTGCTAGAGACGCGGGCCTAGACACAAAGGAAGCGGCACACACCGAAAACAAGATCAGCCCCTTTCTTTCTCTTTTCCTTTTTTTCTCTTCTCTTTTCTTATCCTTTTTTTATTTTTTTCTTTCTCTTTCTTTCTGCAGGGCAACCTCAAAACTGAATATAACGGAATATGCACAAAGGAAGCCAACTGAGCACACACTATTTATTTTTCAGGATAGAACAGCAATATAGAAGCAGAAGGTATCTGTAGTAAAAAATTGATTGCGTGCAGCTCCGAACAGATATTGATGTTCGACCAAACCAAAAGAAAGTAGACTTGATAAGCTTCCGTGAAGTGCTAGAACACCCCAATCGGAGTTCGTATGTGGTCGTGGTGGCCGTCGCAAGTTGGACTGTTATGCAGTCCGAACTGCGCGTGACAAGAACTCGAAACTCTAAAGGACTAAAACTAAGACCAGCAACTCGACACAACCGATTAACCAAAAACTCAACAGCCTAACTAAGCAGCAGTAGCAAAAGGCTCAAGGGTTTATAGGATTATGGTAAACTAAACATTTTTTTTGGCTATTTTTGGACGATAGGAAAAAAAATTCAGCAAAGAACGATAAATCTCTCACCGATCACCTTGCTCTGATTACCAAATGATGAGGACGCGGGTGGGTTTGGCGCTGATCTTTCGGCGAGAGATGGGGGATAACTTCGATTGGCTTGGAGAGACGTTCACGGCCCGACTACAACCCGCAAGGATGCGCCTTAGCTACGATACAACAACTCCAACGGTTGTTCGCGATCTTGTGGAGCACGATCAACCAAACCACGAGGGTAATTCCTGCAAGCAATCGAAGAACCAGCAAGAACAAGATAAACAAGTAACTCAATTCATCAAGGTGGGGTTCCGAATCAAGTAGTCCGGGCGGTCTAGTCGACTCGCGCGTCTACAAGGAAGTAGCAATGGCTAAACTTACAATCAATCAAAACCCAAACCCTAATTATGCGGCGGCGGCTGTATATGAAGACTCTAGGGTCGTGCTCCACCCCCTGGACGCGCCCTCTAATGGGCTCACACAAGATACAAGGCCCAAAGGCCAAATAACGGCGGCGCAGCACCGGGACAGATTCTGTACGTCGACTTGTTTTGATGATTCCCGACGACTCCGGATGAATTTTGGCATGAGACCGGTGCCATTGGAAAGATAATCTTCTTAGCTTTCCATCCATATAAAGAACGTCCAAATCCGACCCGTATGTGACCTGGGCGATCGTTTTACTATGTACTGGTCCTAGACTCCGAAACTGACTCGAAGTCGACTCGAATTGGGCCTCCAACTTGAGTTGCTCTCCCTTGCTGGCCTCTCCACGCCCTCAAGCACCTTTCCAACTATCTCAGCATCATCTCCATGGTTCCTAACAATAATCATTTCATTAGGTAGCAACTTATTCTCAAAACCATATATAAAAGACATGAGGAACGAGCTCACCGATAAATCTGATTGTCGTTCTCTAGCTCTTGCGGTTGGACCTTGCGTGTTCAGCGAGGAGTGTTGGTGTATCCGACATGGTGATGTCCTCATCACAACTCACTACCGGCATTAGAAAAACCGAACTTAGCGTCCAGAGCATCCCATAGTTCTTTCGCAGAAGTGCACGTAATGTATGAATCCTTATACTTATCGGCAAGAGCGCTAATCACGGCGCCTCTGAACAGATTATCAGCCATACTGAACCGTTCCTCCTCCTCTGGAGTGAACTGTTCTGGCCTACCGCTCGCGGCGTGTGGCAGTTCATTGCTGTAAGCCACAGGACCATTTGCGCACGCCACCTCTTATAGAAAGACCCATCAAACGCGTTCGGTTTCAGTGCAGCAGCAAAACCGCTAACAGAAAATTGCCTAATATCAGGTTTTTGGATTGTTAAGAAATTAGGCAAATTCCTAAGTAATTTAATCCAGAAAATCCCCAAAATTGTGATAGCGATGAACAAACTGAACAGTAATTCAGGAACGTACCCAGCGGAAGATCCAGCGCCCGAAGCGCTAGAAGATCCATTCCCAAGAACCATCGTTCTTGAGTCTGTTCGACGTAGTCGATCTCAGTCGATGCAGGACGTTGTACGCAGTGCAGAACCACCGCGCACCGGGAAGTAGTCGTCGATCGAGCAGTCGCGTAGTCGCTCCCCAAAAACCTGATCGCCCGCACACCCGGCAGATGTCTCTTGCGGATCGGGGGTTTCGGAGGCCTGCTCTTCCAGATCTCTTTGCGCGCAGAGATCCGGAACGGGGAAGTCTTCGAAGGCAACACGAGCGAGAAGGAACTGTGGAAAGTGAAGGCGAAAGCGAGAGCGAACGATAAATCGTTCCGGGCGAGCGGAAGCAGTATATATAGATGTGAACAGACGTCCCTTCGCGAACAGACGCGACTCCTTCGTAAAGGCGTCGGTTCATTCCATGAGACGCGCCGTTTAACTATAACAAAAACTTCCATAACGAACGGACGCGACGCCAGCCAGTCACGGCACGCAGCGGCGGCGGCGGCGGCGCGCGCGCGCTTGTGGTTCGCCTCTAGCCTCTCTCAACTTCTCTAGGAGATGAACCGGAAATCCACCTAATAAGTTGAGTCAATTAATGGTAGGAATCCCGTGTGGGACTAAACCATTATTGCATTAATTATGGGCTTAAAAGGCCCACAATATTCAACAGTTCTACCCCAAATTTATGCTAACCTACCCAAATTCCGTCTACTCTTGTTGTGAATCGAGTTGGAATGTGACATCTCATCCAGTTATTCAGAATATGAGTGTGACAGCATCCTTCCATGTGTCAGCTAAGCAAATCAGGACATCAATTCGGAATATGCATGCTGAATTTTATTTCTGCATCCACCAGTAGTGTTTGCACACATATACTTTGTTGCGTGCCTGTGCATTCCATACAAATAAATAACACAGAAGACCACGAAAAAATTCCCAGATTGAATGGGCAAATCCATAGCAAACATTGTGGCGTTAGGTTGACAGGTAAGTGTTGGAAGTGCGGAACTGCACCCTGTTCCGCTCGATGGGCAGGGCCATGCATGGGGGGAACCCCGAGCCAGGCCGCCGACACTGCAGCAGGAGGGGAGCACCAGGGTGCAGGAGTAGCAGGGCCTCAAATATTGGATGGCATTTAAGGAACTTGAAAATTTTTCATGGCAAATAAGGAACAAGGTAAATTTTCAGTAATATGTAGCAGACACACTAAATGAACAACAGGACATATAGCTATATCTATAATTGAATGCATATAGCTAACAGGATTAAAACACTTTCATCACCTAAAACAACAGCAACGAGAAGAAAGAATGATATAATACACAGTAATTTGACGAACATGCAAGCAGATTTGATGTTCATTAGATGGGTGTTCATTAGATGGGAAATAATTAGGAAACAGAGCATGCCTGAATACGCAGGCATGGTCAGGACCAGTGCGGAACTGATGGGGGGGCCGGCAGGGGCCATGGCCCCCCCTAACTTTGGTAATATTTCAGAGTAACTACCAGGCAACCAGCCTAATTGCACAAGATTACAGGTGCAAAGTGCTTAGTCCAAGAAAAAACAAAGCCGAGCCACAACACATTGACTGGAAAACGAAGCGCATCAGCATGGTTTTCTCGGTCCACCACTGAAGCTTTGTTGCTCGCGGCCTGCAGACTCTTCTCACGCCAGACAGTCTTGTACCTGTTAGTACTAATCTTGTTTAGACGTGTTGCATGTGCTAGTCCATGCGAAGGTAGATTAGTTAGCTGGTGCCTGCAGATTAGCACAAGGCAGGAGGCCTGGGTTCGTTAGCTGACCGGTTCATGCGGATCATGCACGCATCCGTTGCGCATACGAGTTCGTGGCTCGTGCATGAACTGAGGTCACGCGTGTGGTAGACTCGGCCAGTAAGTTGCTTAGCGGTGTGTTTGGGGCTACTAAGAGCATCTCCAAGAGACTTCCATAAAATTGGCCTCATAAACTTGTTTTTAGGAGCAACCAAAAATTTATGAGGGGCAATTTTTTCTCTCTTCCTCCAACAGTTCTCCCCCAAAAATAGATTAGAACACTTTGATTGGGCCACATCAGCATTTGGGGCTACAAAAACATTATTTCAAAGGAAAAAGAAGAGATAGGAGCTCCAATTCTTCCCCTGTTTGTAGCTACAAATGAGGGGAGTTTAGGGGCTATGAAAAAACTGGGGGTGGTTTTGGGGACCTGTTGGAGATAGGTTTTTTGATTGACCCCCAATATTTTGATTCAAGAGAGGTTTATTAGGCTCTTTTGGAGATGCTCTAATCTGTCAATTTTGGTTTGAGCCGGGCCGAGGGAATACAGAGAAAAACAACTGGCGTTCGTCGCCAGTGGGGCATTCAGCGCTCGTGGCGGGCATTTGTCGCCCATCAAAGTCTTGTATGCATGTGTTCTATCTTGGCGGTTCCAACACTACCCAATGAAAATACTCCAAGAAACAAGACATGTAATACTTCTATATTCAACACAGGATTATAGTCTCTGCAGAAATCATGGCCACTTATATGAGAATAATGAAAATGTGGGACAACCTTTTGAACTTGGAAACATTGATTGTTTTTTGCCCGGCCCCCTTAATTTTTTTGTCCAGCTCCGCCACTGCCCGAGTACCACGTCTCAGGCTGCTTGTAGGATACACATCACATCAAGCACCAGTGGCGGAACTGAAGGGGGGCCGGCAGGGGCCATGGCCCCCCCTAACTTTGGTAATATTTCAGAGTAACTACCAGGCAAACCAGCCTAATTGCACAAGATTACAGGTGCAAAGTGCTTAGTCCAAGAAAAAACAAAGCCGAGCCACAACACATTGACTGGAAAACGAAGCGCATCAGCATGGTTTTCTCGGTCCACCACTGAAGCTTTGTTGCTCGCGGCCTGCAGACTCTTCTCACGCCAGACAGTCTTGTACCTGTTAGTACTAATCTTGTTTAGACGTGTTGCATGTGCTAGTCCATGCGAAGGTAGATTAGTTAGCTGGTGCCTGCAGATTAGCACAAGGCAGGAGGCCTGGGTTCGTTAGCTGACCGGTTCATGCGGATCAAGCACGCATCCGTTGCGCATACGAGTTCGTGGCTCGTGCATGAACTGAGGTCACGCGTGTGGTAGACTCGGCCAGTAAGTTGCTTAGCGGTGTGTTTGGGGCTACTAAGAGCATCTCCAAGAGACTTCTATAAAATTGGCCTCATAAACTTGTTTTTTAGGAGCAACCAAAAATTTATGAGGGGCAATTTTTCTCTCTTGCTCCAACAGTTCTCCCCCAAAAATAGATTAGAACACTTTTGATTGGGCCACATCAGCATTTGGGGCTACAAAACATTAATTTCAAAGGAAAAAGAAGAGATAGGAGCCCCAATTCTTCCCCTGTTTGTAGCTACAAATGAGGGGAGTTTAGGGGCTATGAAAAAACTGGGGTGGTTTTGGGGACCTGTTGGAGATAGGTTTTTTGATTGACCCCCAATATTTTGATTTAAGAGAGGTTTATTAGGCTCTTTTGGAGAAGCTCTAATCTGTCAATTTTGGTTTGAGCCGGGCCGAGGAATACAGAGAAAAACAACTGGCGTTTCGTCGCCGGTGGGGCATTCAGCGCTCGTGGCGGGCATTTGTCGCCCATCAAAGTCTTGTATGCATGTGTTCGATCTTGGCGGTTCCAACACTACCCAATGAAATACTCCAAGAAACAAGACATGTAATACTTCTATATTCAACACAGGATTATAGTCTCTGCAGAAATCATGGCCACTTATATGAGAATAATGAAAATGTGGGACAACCTTTTGAACTTGGAAACATTGATTGTTTTTTGCCCGGCCCCCCTTAATTTTTTTGTCCAGCTCCGCCACTGTCAAGCACGCTTTAAGACAACCACCACCACCTACACGTGCCGATTACTCCAGCAGAGTTGAGTGGCTGATCAAGCGAGAGCCTATGACAAGTCATGCTCCACAGTGAGCTAAAGAAGAAAATCGATCCAGACGTTCCTCAACCATTTTTAGATCCACGTCCAAGAGAGACTAGTAGGATTGAGGACTGCCCACCAGTCATCAGAGAAGTGGTAGGAGGACATCTTCGAAACGCAAGACCGAGCAAATGATCGAAATACATGATGAATGCTTATGCCTAATGATCTGATTCGCACAACTGGGGCGCTACATTATCAGTGGCGTAGCCAAGGGGGGGCTGGCAGGGGCCAATGGCCCCCCCCCCCCCCCCCCCTAAGCTCGGCAACATCTTCTTAATCACCATGCATTTTTAATTCTTTTGTACGATTTGTAAGAGCTAAGAACGTGAATGTGCTCCTTGCTTGCTTGCCTAACGGAGACGGGCAAGGTAAAGCCTCAAAAGGGTTGGCCACCTACGGCGAACAAACATTTCTTCTTCGTGTTTTGCTTTCGCCGGCCCTTGTTTTTGCTTTCGGGCCGCCCCCCCCCCCCCCCCCCCCCCCCCCCTCCTATGTCTTTCATCTAGCTCCGCCACTTAACATTACTGCTTCGGCACAGTCGGCGCTATCATTTACTACACGCTACTCAAGTTTTCTGTCACAAATAGTGCTTTAGGGAAGAGAAGTTTTGCTTGACTTCATTAGAGCCCATCACTTCATTGACTGCCGAACGAGAAGATGGCTAGGGAGATCTGCTGTCTGCCCCATCCTCCATTCATTACAACTCGAGACACCTTTGATAGAGCTCGACGATAACAGGAGAAGTCTTCACAGGGTTCAAAGTTAAAACAATACTACTATGCATCTACCTAATTTGCCCATTCCTTAGGGCCGCCTTGCTCAAATTAACACAGGTTCATATTCAGAAGAGATACATTTATTATCACGCAGATCTTCATCAGAAAATTGTGCAAAGGGACAAGGGTCATCTGCCGTATTATTCAGTGACTGATAAAGAATCAGGATAAACGTCTGGCCTTCTAGAAACAAAGTGTTGATCGACATTCACATGCATTAAAATTTGGACTGCGCTTTAAATTTGAATTCAAGTCCATCCCGCTCTATATATCTTTGTTTTCCAGAGACTTGAGGTAGTTTCCGTTAGAGCAACTCCAAGAGCTTAGCTAAATCTCCCTCTTTATATTTCTATTTAGCTATCAATTTATCCAGAATACTCTCCAGATTTCGGCATACTCCAAAACCTCTCAAAAACAGACTCTCTATATTCAAAAGGTTAATTAGATATGTGCCATTACTAATTTTCTCGATTGCAACTACAACTCCCAAAACCTGGTGGGTGCCATTACAATGATGTTCTTCTTTGAAATATGTCATTATGTACGCTTTCAGCTACTTGAGGCCCACATGCAGGTCATCGTGTTGTTGTATTGCCAGATTAACCCCCCCCCCCCCCCCCCCCCCCCCCCCTCTCGCTGTGTGTGTGCGACGACGACATGTGGCCCAAAACTCGAACCGCAGGCTGGTGCAGGAAAGAGAAGGCGAACGGGGGTGCTCAGCACACGAGGCTAGGCGGGCGTCACCCAACCCGATTGTTGGCACAAAATCTTGTGCTGTAGTGATTGATCAAGAACACGAATAGCAAGTTATTGATTTCATCCTCATTTTCTTAGAAGTATTCGTGTGTGCGGGCTGGCGAATTCAGCCTGGCGGATTTGAAGCTGGTATGCTAAGTTGGTCCGTCCATTTCTGTGTATTTGTGCAGTGGCGATGATGACGGGCACGAGCAAGGAAGCGCCAGCGTGACCAAGGCAAAGCTCCGGCTGTGAGCTCCGCAGTTTAGAAGGACCTACGAGCAGTTCCATCTGCACTAAAAATTGGTTGTTTGCTTTTCTTCAGATTGCAGTGTTGTTCAGTATATGACCAAAAATTGAAGAGACATGCTCCATTTCAGTTCTAGATGGTTCCTTTGTTGGACAAATTTGTGGTACAAAATCACAAGTGTAGATTTTTCTTTGTGCAACAAAATCACCGTGATGGGAACGGAATTTTGGTGGTAGAAGTGTGGTTCGGGATGGAAATCTGGTGAAAACGTTCAATCTGTAGAAATTTATGAAAATCTGTTGCTACTAAAAAATGATGTGCGCTGATGTTCAAAGAAGACTGCTTCCCAATTTTTTTGGCACCTTTTCTGCGCGCTGGCCAATAGCTCTCCAATCAATAAATTGAACTTTTTTTACAAGAATAATAAAATATTCATATAAAAATTTAGCTAGAGAGTGGAACATGAGAACTGCAACTAGGCATGCTAATTAAGTTGATAACATTCAACTCCATAATTACGATGCATGGTACATGAACCAATAACGCACACAGAACGACGACCTGGGATTCGGTGTGGATTTGGCGAGGTTTTGGCGCGAGCCTCGCGCGACAATTCTCCCCCGCGCGCGTAGCGACCACCATATCCTCCCCCCTCTCCGATTTATCCAGGCAAAGCTAGATCACACCGCAGGCCAAAATGCCAACAGAGCAGCAAGAGGCGGCAGCAGCGCAGGACCTCGTCGCTGAGGCGGCGGCGTGGGAGCAAAAGAATGCCGTTTTCGGCAAGGGCGCGACCGCGGCGCGATTCGGCAAGGGCGCGACCATGGCGAGAGGTAGGAGAGGAACAGCTGTGTTGGGTGAAGGCGAAGCAGCCCCGTCTCCGGCGCGGCGTCGTTCGCCGTGGCCCCAAGATCTAGCGAGGACCCCTCCTTCCCTGCTACTCCAAGGTCCTGCGGCAGCTTCTTCCCGGGTACCCCAAACTTATCCTCCTTCTCCGGCAGCCCAAGCTCGTTGAATCAAGCTCATCCATGGATGCGTGCTCCAATTTCTGATCCGACGGAATGGTAAGCTAAGCCCAACCTCATTCACATTCTGCATTTTTTAACTGAAGCTCATCCACAGGAATACACTACTCTGTCAATTGTAATACCTACGAGTGTTCTGTATGGTGCTAGTTCATAATGCCTTTGGTCTAATTAGGTATTAGCTACGAGATGCCTTTCTTTCAGATTCAGGTGTATCTAATATAACACTAATTTTCTAAGTAATTTGGAACTGGAAACCTGGTAGTACTGCCTTTATTCTCTGTAATTTTTCACTGAAGAACATGTATTGCTCTTGCAGGGATAAAAATCCCGTACCACCAGGAGGCTTCATGAATCTATTTCAGAACCAGCCTAATTTTCCTGAAATTCTCACTTGGTTGGGAGAACTTCACATTATTCCCCATTTATTCCACCACGGCCTTGCGAAAAGTCAGCCATTTGAAGAACTATTTAGAACTGAGAATATAGATATTGTCAATGAAGATGTTGGTAGGACCGACAAGCGAATTCTTTGGACACAGGATGAAGATTACAGATTGGTATCTATATGTCTTCTTGTATAATTAGTATGTTTCATACTCGTATCATGTCTTCTTCTATAATTACTATGTATCTATTTAATTGTAGATGAGTGCATGGTTGAAAAATTCAATGGATCCTATCTCTGGTACTGATAAAAGGAATGAGCAATATTGGTCTGATGTCGCTAATATGTACAATTTGACAACACCAAGTCATAGGAAAAGGAACATGAAGCAAGTGAAGGATAGATGGCACAAGATTAACTAGTGGACTGATCTATTTCATAGTGCCTGGCTCAAATCTCGAAGATTAAATACAAGTGGGTGGAATGATCAGATGTGGATTGAGCAAGCACATAAGTTCTATGAACAGGACAACAAAGATTGAAGCTTGGACATTTTGTGTTAACCGATGTATGGAATCTCGTCCAGAATGAGCCAAAATGGGTAACCTACAATGATGGGCTCACAAATGCCCGTAAAAGGAAGACATCCAACTCAAGCGGAAATGAGGGAAGGGAAGAAGTGGACAACATAGGAGATGTTGACATCCCAAGACCAATAGGACAAAAAGCAGCAAAGAAGGCAAAGTATAAGCCGAAGCCTTGCTCAAAAGATGATGAAGACGTGCAAATCCTATTCATGAGGTATGTAGCAACACAATGGTAAACACAAATGTTATTCATGATTGATCTAAACTGCATGCAGAGCATTAAACAGCTATACAAACAGACGCTGTATGTGGGTTGTATGAGCTGTCTATTTAGCTGTCTGTGTTGCAGATTCCCAAAACTTACAGATGGTAGTTATCTGTGGGTTGTAGATGCCCTAACCGTTATGCTCAGTTGTGCTTCTGGATTTAATCTATGAATTTTTAAACCTGAAAAGACCAAAGAATAATGGTATAAAAGTTCACAATTCCTAAGATCTAGTTTAACCAACGATTTTATACTGCCGGTCCCAGGCAAAATACGGACTTTTTAATTTGGGAAAGATTCAGGCCCTTCATATGAAACGATTGAAGACCTCAAGTCCCTACAAATAAGAGAATTTCACTTGAATTGTCCTACAAATCTGTAGGTCATAAAGAAAACAAGAGACATGTTAGGAAAATAATCAACCCAGAACCATGGTAGTACATGCCTAGATCCCTTACCTATTTATTAAGGAAGCACATTCCAAAGACAGAGACACCATAAATGAATCCTAGCAGGAGCAGATGAACTGTTAGAAAAAATCACTATGGGATAGGTTAGTAAAATATTCAAAGTTTGCTTCATCTAATTAATATTAGCATTTCTCTGCATTTGTCTTTCTAAAAAATGGTTTGTGAGAATTCTAAAACATTTAACTGTTGCAGTGTCTGTACTTTCAGCTGACTTCGTTTACAGAAGTGGTTTCATGCTGTAGCAGTTTCAGTGGGTTCGGCTGTTATCATACTATTGCTCAAAAAAGTGGTTATCATACGGAATCAGTACTGAGCCTAAGCATCTTACTTCACTAACTGTGAGTCTGAGATCTACACAGGTTTCTTCTGATATACAGAGAACCGAATGTATATTACGGCAATTCTAAACATTCAATAAGAAGGGCATGCATATGTAGCAAACATAAGCCAGTTGTCGAATGATTCTAGTAATTAGCATGTTTACATGATTAGCGGTATATAAACTGAGGAAAAAAAAACATGTAGTAAAGCAGATGTATCAACAGGAGAATAACTGCATCTATCTATGGATGACCAAAAATACATTTTATTTGAAACAAATCAATAAAAAATTCAGTTAGTTGCAGGCTCAGTGGAACTTGAAGCAGATATAAACTTAGAGAACAAAGGAGGTGAAAGATTTACTGAATCATCCTATTAACTATACTTGAGGTCTCACCAATTGTTGAATTGCCTGTAAAACACATTGGGCAGAGCATCATAGAAGCAAGCTTGAAAATGAGCTCAATCGAAACAACATGCAGCTGCAAGCTAGATGGTCCAAATTCATGATTGACTACGGTTTCATTTCACATTCCATTAACAGCTCAAGCAGACAGAAAAATCATTCACGATTTATTGCCAGAGTTGCAAAGATGAAATAAACTAAGCTAAAAGCACTGCATTCCTCTGAAATTGCAGGATAACTTCTGTTTGGATGCTTGAAGCCATCAGTGGCCGTGTCCCAAAGAATATGGGGGAGAAACTAAGAAAATCATTGAATCACTGGCACTGTAAATAGCCAAAAATCCAAAAATCTTTGGAACCCATATCACAATGCTAGAATTTCAGCAGAGAGACGCTTAAACAAAATAGACCTGATGCCCTGCAGTTGAAGCATGAGCTCATAATTCTTATCTCCCTTGTAGATGGTTGGTTGGTGTAGGCCATTTACTTTCTGGAGTAGTGCTTGTCGACAAAACTCAGCACACGCCATTGCTGGGGCTGGCCGTCGTCCTCGAGCCACGCTGCTGCAGTCCGTGCACCAAACCGGCAATTGAGTAGTGCCGCCGCCCTCTGTGCGTGGGGCGGGCCGTCGAGCCGCGCTGCGGCAGTGCGCGCACCGGGCTGGCTGCTAGCAACGCCGCCGCCATCCGTGCGCGAAGCCGGCAGTCGAACTCCCATCTCCCCCGCAGCCGCCGCCGTCGACGCTGTCCATGCGCCCAGTTGGCCGTCGAGCAACGCCCACGCCGTCCGTGCGCCGGGCCGATGGTCGAGCTGTGGGGATACGTGTATTGTGGCTGAAAGGAGGACAAATTCTGCTGGGCCGAGGAAGACGGGAGAGCTGGGGATTGGGTCCTTCTCGACCTTTCCCGAACAACAGGCAAAGTTGAAACTGTAGAAACTACAGGAGATCGCCAACGTGTCGAGCAGGGAAGGACACGACGTGTCAAAGCGTGAGGAAAAGCCAGCCCATCTACAAGATTAAAGAAAAGGTAGATCACGGATGAATGATCCAAAGCCTTGTATGATGGATATATAAGCACTTTTAGGTTTAATTTAATCTGAAATAAATCATAAACATGATGAACAGATTATAGATTAAACTTGACAAGTCTACGCAAGATCTAGACAAGTCTATAACCATAGTAAACAGAGCAAGATCTACTATACTTCGCAGTACTACCGTACAAGCATGGATCAGATAGGCAAATAGGGGAGACATGGTTTTAAAGAACACGTACTGTTGATCCAGCGGAGTAGTGGAAGCCGTAGCGGGACGACGATGTAGACGTTGATGACGACGAGCAGCAACTCCCGCACGCGACCGAGGAGGAAGACGAGCCGTGGTGGAAGCGATCGAGCAGTCGCGCAGAGCGCTTCCCAAAAACCTTATTCGCCCTCTCCCGGTGCAGGAGCTCAGAGGACGACGGTTCCGGAGACCTGCTCTCCCGTTCGCCGGTGCACGCCGACGATCGGGATAGGGCAGACTACAAGCGGCGGCGCAGCAGGAGGAAGAGGCAAAACCCTAACTCGTGTTGTGTTATGCAATGGGGGCGGCGCACCGTACGTATTTATAGAGGGAGACCGCTAGGGTTTAGGCGTCCCACAACCGAATCGGTTTCTATATAAAAACGAATTAGATACGCAACAAAAAGAAACTGCAAAAGGAAGCCGCGCACCCGCAAGGCCTCGGGCCGGATTTCGGCGGACCATTCACACAGGTGATGCACGGTCGTCGCCCGCGCCCACGCCCCGCGAGGCGAGGCGTGCGCGCGCGTGTGTTTCTTCCTTATCCTCTTGTCCACATACTAGCAAGAGAAGGTGAAGCAACCTTCTATTTAAGTAGGTCCTCCTCCACCTCAACTAGCAATATGGGACTAAAGAGTTGCACTCCCACCTAGTGCTGACCAAACGGGCCGGCCAAGCGGGCAGGCACGAAGCCCGCAAGTTTAGCCCGGCCCAAGCACGACACGGTCCGTTCAATTTTGGGCCCGGACCGGCACGGCACAAGGCTAAGGGCCGTGCTTGGGCCGAGGCCTCGGCCTGACGGGCGGCACGGGCACGGCCCGTTTAAGTCGCGGCACGTAAAAGCCTGTTAATAGCCCATCAAGGCACGGTACATGAATATATTTCAAATTCTTCGTACATAAGAGATGAACTTGGTCTGGTGGTAAAACTCTTCACTCTTGTGCATGAGGTCCTTAGTTCAAATCTCATCTCTCCCTAATTTTCCACTCATTTTGCTCCATATTTACACTAATGGGCCAAACAGGCTGACGTGCCTAACGGGCCGACCCGGCACGGTTATATAATTACGTGCTGTGCCATGGGCCTTAGGCTGAGTCCGTGGGTTGGCACGGCACGGCCCGTTACTCAGAACGTGCCGGGCCGAATCTAAGTGGGCCGTGCCTTTTCGGACTCGGGCCGTGCCGGGCCGGGCCGCCCGTTTGGCCAGCACTACTCCCACCATGTATGAATGAGCCTTTGAAATTTTCAGGAATTATTAGAAAATACAAATGGGCCTAGCACATGTGCAGCCCACTAATAATTCCAACATTGTAAGTATGAAAAGGTACGAGGATAGACAACGAGATGAGAAGCAAGTCATTGGTCAGTAGAAGTGTTATCAGCGAGCCTTCTTGTTTTCTGGATGGTTTTCTTGTAATAGCAGAAGCCCCTGTATATATACTCAGATGCAAGTTACTTCGCATATCAGGCAAAATAATTCTGTGCTAATCCTCATCACGGAATAGGGAAATCGTAGGACGAACCGAGATCGGCTTCCCATAAATCGAGAGGCCACCGCCGGCGACAGAGCGTCTACTGACCGCGTACGGGCCCCGATGCCGACTGGAGAACAGAACCTGGAATTCGACGGAAGAGAGAACGCAGCGCCATACTTGAAATTTGATACAGGCAGCGGATTAAAGGTCGTCTCGTCCAATTGAAAGACAGGCAGCGGAGTATACATACAGGGGCTTCTGCTTTTTTTTTTTTTTGAGATAATACAGGGGCTTCTGCTACGTTGTACTTGTTCGGAGTCCCACTCGATTCTGTTACGCCGTATTGGTACAGGCCTTGAAGCCAATCAAGCTTTGGGCTCAGGCCCACCCAGCCTGCGAAAAAACTTCAGCCTACTAACTATTGCATCTTTTTTTTTTAGATAATGAAAAGAGGTCCTGCCTTGACCTCAAACCAGGCTACAGTCAATTACAAACTTTACAGCACTTTCGTTTGCAATTGACCCACACATAGAATTTAGCAAACACATCACATAGTTTAGATGACAAAAGTTAGATAGAGCCAATCCAAATACTTATTTCATCCATGACGCGCGAAGATCTCCTTACTAAGACCTCAAGGCTGCGACAAGCGGTGTTAATCATCTCCCCGTCGGCCTCATTCTGCTGCAACTCATAAGCTGAACCATAGTGTTTCTTTGCATATAAGTTTTCATTGGAACTTTATCCAATACAACGTAACCAGATAGCCTAGCATAATGTTGTTGCAGCTACAAGAAATTTCCTCTTAAGTTTAGTTCAACTATTGCATATTACCAAAATACATGAATGCAAAATTTCCTCTTAAGTTGTTGGACTACATTTCAAAAACATTGAATGCAAAGAAAATACAAAATTGCAAATATATCTTTTGATGACTAGATACTACAGTGCTCAACTTTTTTTTTTTTTTGAGGATATGATCAACGTAAATTACATAGGCTGGTCCGTTGCTGGACCTAAATGGACCATTCATGGGCCGAGTGCTAGAGTGTTATGATAGGAGACTCTGCATTTTCATATAGAAGGCGTTGTTTATGATACGAGCGTCTACATTTTCGAGAGGCAGCTGAAGAACAAAACAGGAGTAGATTGACCATCCCAGTGAGATTCGCCCTGAGATTTTTTTATGTCTGTCCTTTCATTCGATATATGCAAGAAGCACGAGCATATAATAAAAATGTGAAACGGCACAAACTTCCAGTCGGTTGATACTCCAGAAAAGCCAATAATCGATCGTTGGTTGCACAACGAGATGAAGTCGAGCAGATATGCAGTCTGCGAGATCCTCCATTCATTTTAACTCGAGATCGACAATGTCGGAGATGGCAGAATGGGGTTCCATTCCATGTCTCTGATCCTCCTGCCGACGTTATATCTTCTTATTGGTGGGAGATGGATAGGCTGAAACTTTGGAGAATGGAAGCCGCGTAGCACTCCCAGCAAGCCACCTTTATACTAATCTTTTCTTCTAGATCAATCAACAGCCACCTTTTGCTGCCGTCTTCTTTTCCCCCTAGCAGTAGCAGTTCTAGCTCCAAGCGACTGCTAGATTAGCCGCCATCCTGAGACATAAAAGATGTGCGTTGGACATAGGCAGATACTTAGCGACAGTCCAAAGCGAAAGAGGTCCTATTTGCTCTTGATTCCGAGTGCAAAGTGTCAAGCTGGCCGACGCCAGTCAAAATTGGTTTTTCTCTTCAGCTTAAGCATTGTACAGTACCGAGACCAACAAATCTTCTCTTGTCATTGACTAAACGGTCTATAGTTGGGGACAAAGATAGTTTAATGACCAACAGCGCCTCCGAGGTGATGAATATTTATATTCATTTCCTTGTTAGTTTACAAGTGTATTAGGTCAGGAATAAGCTAATTTTTTAATTAAAGTATGTGTTATCAGCCTAAATTATGTGCTTATGGTATACGCATTCTAGTGCCTCGCTTTTTTTTTTTGAGAAACTGGGTTTATATTTCACATGAAATTTTTGGTGGTTACAGCCCAATGTTACAAGGACTCTCTTGAAAAACAAGAAAAATACAACCTAGCCCCTGTAAACGCCTCCCGGTCTTCATCGCCGCCGGTGGCCGGAGCTCAAAGCTTGAAGCCGACCTCCTCCCTGGCAATGGAAAGTAGATTTTTGTTGCCATCTTGAGCAGCACATCGCCTTCGACATGCCTTGAGAACGCTGAACGACCCGGCCAAAACACATCGCCAAGCACTGGGGAATCTGACGCTTCCACCAAGAATCCCAGCTCGCCAGACGACAAATTACCCCGAAGGGGAACTGAACCACCTGAGCAGGTGGGAACTGAAAACCAACCCGATTCCTCGCGTTGGGACAACAAACATGCTACAGTAAATCTCACAAGGCAGAGATGGACATCTCCACCTTGGAGCCCTAGGAGCCATGGTGGTGGTTGCCAGGCCATCGACGCCACAGACAGTACAGGCACAGCCAGTGCAAGGAAGCTCACAGAGGAATCGAAGACCAACGCATAAGAAAAAGAAGAAACAACCTCGTCGGAATCGATTCCTCCGCATAAAGTACCAGCTCCATGCCTCACACGCCCATGGGACACCATCAAGCACCAACCCCCACCATCATGAACATCTCCATAGAAGCTAAGGAGGAAACACTCCAACCCTAACCGTAGCACACACACAGATAAGCTAAGAAACAAGGGTATATACAACGGCAACCGATTCCGCGATTCCTCCCCATCTCCAGCGCCAGAGTGGCCTCCGGAGACGAGAAGGAATCGACAGAATCGGCGCCGGAAATCAGGAATCGCCTGCGAGTCGCCTGTGATTTACTGTAGCTTGGAACGAACACTCGAGGGAGAAGAGAGAAGAGAACATGTGTTTTCTAGTGCCTCGCTTGGTAGTTGGCAGAACTCATTGGGCCAAATTCTACTAGGAACGCCAGGGAGGTCCACTACACCTTGTTTTTTCCTCACAGGGGGATCTCTTTTTAACATTTCACAGGAGGATTGCTGTTTTTAGGGTGATGCTGTTTTCACCTCAGAAGGGTTGCATATTTTTTAGGATTTTTGCAACAGTTTGGCCATGATGTTGCATCCTAACAAGTGACAAAGCTGGTTACAAATTTGACCTCTCCAATGGTTTCGTATGGAACCATTTGTAATTGATTAAGTTATAAATAGTTGTACCGTAACCATGCTGAAAAGTATTGACATTGTGGACCACAATTCCTGCGAACGTTCCAGTATTCCAGCAGTAATGACTACAAATTTCAGGACTGAGCAACAAATCACTGTTGTCCTTGCTTAAATGTTTATAGCTATTAGAAGAAAAATGTGCAAGTGTCAAGGATATCCATGTGGATAACACTAGCCTACATTCTTACCTTAATCATATATAAATGTGCAGTAGTGGTTAGTACTTTTGATGGAAAGTAGTGGTTGGTACTTGTCCAGCAATAGAACTTGCTAAGTGTTCTTTTCTACTACCTCTAATGGTATTTTTCCGTGAAGTTTAACTTAATTATCCACTTTTAGTGCAACCTTGTGTATTCAAATCCAGTGTACGAACAACTTATGGTTTTGACATAGTGGAAAGTCCTACGTACTAGTTTCCACTTATGGTGGAAAATGTAACTGAACTCCTGAAGTGTATAATCACGTAGACATATACAATACAACTGCTTAAGAGACAATGATTAGCTGCAAGCTGGCGCTTTGCAAACAAGCACAGGATCTTGCAGAGGCCAATGGAGAGGGAGGTATAATATTAGTCTGCTGATAAATAATTAGGGTTTCAGGTGGGCAGTTGCTGTTGAGTGAGCTCATGATTAGTAAGTTGACAGTACTGCCTTTTGTTCTCCTCGGGCGTTGAGGTGATGCTCCCGCCCCGCGATGTCACTTTCTGTTGCCTTGGAAAATGTATGTAGGCGACATTCAAAAAAAAAAAATGTATGTAGGCCCTGAATTCTGCCCGTCGTGTTTGTGGTAATTACGGGTATTACCCTCTCTTTTATTCGAAAACTCTTAATTTGTCGATCATACGATTGCCTTTTTCCACCTTTTTTTTTTACCTGAAGAAACCTAGTATGTCAATTGGATAACGAGCAGCCATGGAATGCAGTTCGATTAGGACCAAAACCAAGCTCAGTCTAGTTAGTTTCTCTCTCTCTCTCTCTCTCTCGCACGCGAGGAGCCCAGTCTAGTTAGAGTTTTTTTTTGAGATTACACAGTACAACTCAGACACTCACAACGTACGCACACTCACCCCTATGAACACACGTACGCAAACCCTAACCCTACCCCTATGAGCATCTTCGAAGACTGAGCCGGCAAATCCAGAGATATGAAATCACCACTAGCGCCTCGCTGTCGACGGAGCGTCGCCTACCACTGAAAGCACAAATGCCGTTAAATCCTTGGAAATTCGCTCCCTCAGAGAATCGAACCTAGGACCTGAGAGGTGTTACTCAGATGCCTTAACCACTAGGCCAAGACCCCTTTCACAGCCCAGTCTAGTTAGATAATTCATGAAGTAAATTAATATAGCATGCATGTTTTGTCACAATTGTCAAATATGCTCTGCATAGCATAATTGCAGCCACAAGATCCATCCTGAATTTAAATTTATAAGATGCATAAAATATTTGGATTTTAACTTAGTCTAATTAATAGGAAACGACTAACAAAACTCTTAATTCGTCTATGGTACCAGATTCTAGACAACCTGCCAATGAACAAAAAGTGCCACGATATAGGCAAAGTAAATAACAATGGGTAGCTTCTGCTGGGTTTACAGAATATCTACAAATTGAAATGTAGAAGTGTTCAAAATATTTATTAATTGTCAACCACGTCCATTATTCGTTGCGTCCTTCACATGAGAGTAGTTTAACATCGAATGGTTGCCCTTTTGCTATCCATGCCATTTCATTCCGATATACTCTGCATAACGACATAAGTGTGGCTTTCCGCATGTTCGTTGACAGCTCTATTTCAAGTAGTTGCTATCAGTACAAGAATAATAAACTTGCAAACACGGACTAGATACCAACCTAAAACGAGCTTATCTAGGGACTTAAACGACCTAGCTAGGGGCTATATATACTCCTTCAATACTTTGAGAAA